>JAECUM010018917.1:0-10494 GCA_016617855.1 Megalonaias nervosa
AAACGAATCCATTCTTGTCTATTCTGGATCACACTTTCGTTTAGAAAACTGTCCATGAATGTTGAAAAGATAGTAAGTCAGACTTTGGAGAAACGCTGGATGAAATTAGTTTATCCTGATGTCAGGTGATCAGCGCACCAAAGCGGCAACATAGTTGGACTATAATTCTGTTTTGGCGGATCGCTAATATTGACCATTCGGTAATCTCGCGTAATCAGGCTGTTGTGCGAGTCTAAGAGATGTACTCCGAACGAGAAGCGTATAGTTGTGTGTAAATACCTTGCATGTTTGATATGAAAGAGATGGCTCGTTCACTCTAGCGTACATTATTATGACTGTTCAACTACATTCTTGTTCGCTAGGACATTTGAAACTCCGAGATTAGCTATCTACATATACACTCATTCTTTACTCTCATTGTTTACTTTTATTTTGTCAGACTGTTAGGTCATTTTCATCATTATTTGTCGATTTTTTAGGTAATACATGTTGTAGCCATGTTGTAGCCTATTTTAACACTGTGTAACGCAGGCTTGTACGAATCTTTATTCCCCCTGGGTTCAGCAGTCATGCTATTTCTAATTTTTTTTATGCTTTGGCAATTTTATATTCCTAGGAATGTTTTTCATACTGTTTTCCAAGTTCAACTTTACCAGGTTCTTTTTCTTTTTGTAATGCTGTCTCCTCTGGCGATCTTGAAACATTGAAATTTTCTTCAGCTTTACTTTCACCACATTCCATTAATTGTACAATGACATAAAGTTTTCCTAAACAACAGTTGAAGTTACTTTCAAATTATTTTCAAGTTACGAATATCTTAAATGGCTACTGAATTTCTAGGTAACTAGCTCCTGGAGTTGTTTCTTTGCATGCTAGTTTCTTTTAAATCCAAGTATCAAAGATAAGAACAGAAAAAGCATTTAATTGTTAAGTAGTCTTCTTTCAACTTTTTTCTGCAATTCGTTTGAGTTATCAAATGGAAGGAATTTTCTCATAAACATGCCACTTCTAGTAATATTATATCTGACACTGCTTTTGAAACTTTAATCGATTTTTTTTAATTATCCCTTGATAGGTTGAGCACTAACTCGGGAACACCATCCTAATATCACCTTATCAAAATTATTCTGTACAGTTCTTGTACTTTGATATCTTAACTGAAAATTAAATTTACAAGCGGGGCCTGGAGTGTCCTAGTGGTCTAAAAAAGCTCTCGCCTTTACCGATCGCTGCCATTTCACCTTTGTCCGTGTGGGTTCCAGTCTCGGGCTCGGCCAATGTGGGTAGGTGAGAAAGCTTGTCAGCAGCTTCCCGTGGGTCGATGGTTCATACCGGGATTTTCCCCGATTTTTACTCCACCATTTATACTGGGCGCCATCCATAACCTATCGTGTACTGAAAATGGCGTTAAACCTAAAACAACATTTACAAACATTTCATGTGATTTCTTTATTTGTTTTGAAATTAATTGATTGTATCCAGCTCTCTCTCGGTTAAATGTTTCCCTGATATTTCTTTGCATGTTACATGGCTTTAGAGACACATTGATTTCGTTACAGTCTATTTGAACCTCACTGATATATTTCGGAAACTAAAACGTCGTATTACCAAAAACAAGGTAAAACTGCCATACGAATAGTTTTATGTGCGAGTTAACAAACGTATCATTTTATCAACGACTTCTATAGCTCGGCACACAGGTGGAAATAATGGAGTTTTCTTGCGTTTTTGTCAGAGCGGAGAAAAGAAAGAGATATCAGGTATCCAGCACATGAATAGAAGCCTATTACAATCTCATCTTGAACGATATAAAGAGAAAGAACAGCATTTACTGAGAAAATAGAAGCTGCCTATTTTTTAGGTGAAATTGTTTAAAATAATGACTACAAAATAAATTTTTAAAAATGGGATAAAAGTTATGCACATCATTTTACTCTACTATTTAGGTGGACTAAGGCTTAGTCAGTATTACGCTGAAAGGTCAGACGGGTCTCTCTTGTCAAGTTTAACCTGCACACTACTTTTATTCGTTGTTTTGTTTTTTCGACTTAGTTGTTGTTGTTGTTGGCTTAACGTCATGGTCAGTACATGATTGGCTTATACATGGCGGCCAGTATAAATGGTAGAGGAAGAAACCAAGGAAAACTTGGGAAGAACCACCGACCCACGGAATAATTAATGGCAAGCTTCCTCAATTACCCACATGGCCCGAACCCGAGACTCGAACTCACGCTTACATAGGTGAGACGGCAGAGATCTGTAAATGCAATCACTTTAGGCTACTCGGCCACCTGGGGCTCCTTTCGACTTAGTAACAGTACCCTTAAAGATCGCACATATTTTTGGTTCGTCAAGTAACTCTTGCGAACGAGCGATATGCTACAAATAGACGAGTGACACGATCACAATCAGTTGTGCAGAGCTTTACCATACCCTTCTGTTGGCAGATATCCCTTTACAGTGACTCAAAAGTACAGCTGAGCGAGATTAACCCCATGTCTATCAGTGCAAAGTCAGTCAACTATTGCATGACAGTGATTCCAAACTGACAGCCAGTTGGATTCAGATCACAATTATTGTTCCTATACAGTCTCTACGTCTTTCATAGTACTGAACTTTCCACTGTGTCCAAATCCTAATAAATGATATGTTAATCCAAAATACCTTCAAAGATGAACTTAAGGTGAAGTTCTTTTTATAGGTTATCCGGCATTGTTTTGAGAGGATGGACTGTTAACAACGCACATGCAATAGGTCACAGACTTCACTTCCGGATCAGCATCAATGCCTCATTACTCTCTGAGCACTGTCGCAGAAATACACAGACAACCACACCATAATGCTCAGATTCTAAATAATAACAAGACTGTCTAAATCTAACTCTTGTATCAATACAAAAATGAGAGAGGAAACAAGGCTCTAAAATAGACTGGACTACATTCGTTGGTACTGTGTTGCCAGTGGAGTTTTTGAATATTCATTCAATATTTTTGACAAGTAAATTCTAAACAATATTTTGGTTGTTTTCTTCCCTTTATTTTCTGCTTGAATAGTCGCACGAATTTAAAATGTATGCAAACGCACATTTCTCTGAGTCTACCCAAGTGATGAAAACTGCGCAACAACATTGTTACAAGATATAACTCTTCTAAATTTGCATCACAGTCAAAACAGCTGCTGCCCTCTGTGACACGTCTACTCCTATGTTGCAAATGTATGTCAGTTTTATCTTCACATTTACTAAATAAATTCGATTTCCCTGTAATATTAATAGACGAATTAAAAGTTCCTCAACTTAAACATGCTAATTAATAAAATTTAAAAAATATTCCGCTGACCTTAATTTTGACACTCTGAAGCTGAATGGATTTTGAATAAGTTTGGAATTTTAGATGATTTACATTGTGGAATGTCTTCTCTCTGTGTCAGCATTGCTGTAGCTGGGAACGAGATCAACAGTTTCATTACATTTTTGTTCTTCGTATTTATTATTATTCTTATTTTTGTCATTTCTTTTTCTTTAAGGTCGTTGCTCCAAGAATTCAGCACTTTGTTGCAAAATTAAATGGGTATATGACATTCGTTCCAGCGGCTTACTGACGCTATAGACGGTTTAAAAATGCACACGTGAATAACTGACCAACTCCAGATAAAATAAAAAAGACACATTTAACTCACATATCACAGTTCCAGAGGAATTAAATGATAGTACCAACATTAAAGTCGTATTCGTTTCAATTTAATCATGCAAAAACGCTGCTAACCGTATTACTCGTACAAGTGTACTTACAACGACAATTTAAACCATACGAGTTTCTTTTATTTTATAGATTTTGCTCTAGCAGGGAATATATCCAAAATAGAATAATGTTTTTGCTTTCTTCACTTTTATTAACGTTGTTCTGACTCCTTCAGCTATCCTTACCATTGTGATAGAATTCTTATCATTCAGACATTTGACGAATATTGTACCGCGTTAAATGTCCACGTATAAAACTGGGCAACAGTTTCTTTCACCGGACACCGTTTATCGTATTCGTAGAATGGGGCAGCAAGGGCTCGGTGAGCCTTATCAATGACATAAAGTTATTATGATTGGACGGAAAATGTCAGCTTTGAATGCGGAGTTTCTCTTGTTCGATACTTCATTAATATCATGTGATTTCAACCGCCCTTTTTATGACGTCTTTATGATGTGTGAGTGATCCATATGGAATTTTCTTGATACAGTCTGACATCAGATTTCCCCACAAATGTTCTAGAATTAAATCGTTGTTCCCATGGTCTTTTGATGGAGTATTTGTTAGTCTTCAAATTAGAAGTGTCTGTTTCAAAGTTCAACATGTAGGAAATACTGGGGAAATTAAATTATATATGGCATAAATGCAAGAAATATCTAGACGTTATGCGTTCGAAGTAAGGAAAATATGAGCATATTTTAAGAACAAACGGTCTTTCGTTGTGTAGGGGAATTGTTAATGAAATGAGAGAAAAGCAGCTAACTGTAACATGACCGAATTTGGCCATAATGGTTCAGCCTTGATTACAGATGCTGTTCATTGATAATGCAAATGAAATTTAGATGATGTAGGACCTAGTTTACATGCAAAACCAAGGGTAGAGGATTCCTTGTTTAGTTTGAGACACATCTGTAACATATTCCATTTCAGCCATGTTACCAGAAGCTTTAATCAAACTATTTTGGTTCTCCTAGCCAAAAGGCCAAATGAGCTTGTGGAATGTCCGGCGCGCATAGTTTGTCAGCAATTGATACAAATTTGCAATTTCCTCCAAACATGTACTAGAGCAATTTCATCTAAACTCGGCAGAGAGAATCCGTACATGACAACGTTCAAGACTGTACAAATGATATCAACCCACCATAAAATATGGATGCCGTTACTAAAACAAATGGAGCAGTAGAGAGGGTGAACCCTACAACTTTGTAGAGACCTTATTTTTGAAATTTAAGGGTTCCTACGAAGGCTGAAAAAAAAGTTTTTGCTTTAACAGTAAAAACTTATCTAATTGACCAGATTTTTTCCGATTTTTTCACGTGCTGGTCACTACGCGTATGTCGTTCACCCTCCCTGCTGCTATAAATTAAACAGCAAGTATAAATATTATTAATAATGAGTATTGGAGAACCACATTCAGCTAAATTAGCTCGAGAGCGACTAAAGGCAATTAAAAAATATCTACCTGTTCGTGATTCTGTTAAGCAACAACTACAATCGCGTCAGGAATCTCAAGTTGAATTTGAGGAGGATACAAAACAATTATTTAAACCTATCACTAAGACCACTAAGGGTATTCCACCTGTGTTAGAAAAAAGTGCTGAGATAACTGGAAAAATAGCTGAAGAAACTGAGAAAACGAGAAAGATTCTTGAAGAACTTCCAGCCAAAATAGCTGCTGCTCAACCAATACAACAAATACCTGAAGATGCAGACCAGGCAGAAGGTGATACTCAACAAGAACCAGGACAAGCGCGAGTCAGGGTTAATATATCTGATAAATTTGTCGAAGATATCATTGATACTATCAGACATGCCAAAAATGTAAAACAATTAGCTGTAAGTGCAGTGAAAGGTTATGATAATCGAAAACAATATTTAAAACCTGAATATGCTGATGATAATATAAGTCGCGATAATTGGTACAAATGGATATTTCGCATATACTATGACGTTGATCAAGCTCGAAACAGCGATCCAAGATATATTGAGTATATTTATGCAATAGATGAATATATTTCGTTTATACAGTTACCGCCAGAACAACGACAGCAATTGGTAAAACAACGACGAGAACAACAACAAAAGAAACAAAAAGCACCAAAACCATTTGAGCAATCACTTCGTGATTATCCAGAATCACCAAAAACACCACCGAAACCAAGTAAAAAGAAACCACCGAAACCAAGTGAAGAGGAAGAAGAAGAATTTCAAGACGCTCCCGGTGCAACTGGAAGTGGTCTAGGAAGTGGTCTTATTACCTGTCCCAATAATGTCCTTGCTGATGTTGATCGACTAGAAATTCTCATTGGAGGAAAACGAAGCTGGTAATAATTCCCCAGAAATCATTAATGAAGCATCTGATATTTGCAAACGATTATTTACAGGCGGTATCATGGATATTAATGTATATCGGTCCCTCATTAACGAAATCGCCGATGACTACCACAGTGATTAGATACAATTAGTGATAAAGTCATTTAATAACAAAATGATCGTGCATGGTACTCAACGTGGACCTACCATGGTCAGGGTAATAAACTCTCGATTACCGGTATACAAAACGACCTACGGAGATGGGTTAGGTGATGTTGTTCAGGTCTGTTTAGAAGAATAGCCCAAAAAGCAATACCGATTGCAAAGCAGCTAGGAATGAAAGCTATTGATGTTCTTCGTGAAAAAGGTATAGGCACTGTTGGTAATATTGCTAGCAAAGCATTCTCAGCAATCAAAGATAGACTATCAAGATTAATACGCAGACCACAAGCGACCCGACCTCAACCTGTGAAATTGGCTAGCACTGAAGTGATGCCAGCAAGTGTAAGTAAAATAATAAATTAAGCCGCTAATCAAAAACTAGCGGAGTTGGCTGATATACCAATGTCAGACAAAGAAAAAAATATAACCGCTAGTCTAATAGCAGGAAGTGGTCTCTCTTCGAGGAGTGGTCTTCGTGTTAGACGAAGACGATAATAATAAAGATGTTTAAGCGTATATCTGACCCCGCGTTTGACATGGACGCACCAGTACTCAGGGATGAATCTGTGCGCGATTATCAGTATTATTCTTATGACGCACGAATGCCAAATCAGCGTGGACGAATTGAACTACAGGTTCAGGATACAAGTAGGTATTTCTTACCCGCTGAGGCATTTATTGAAGTCGAGGGTGAAATTTTAAAAACAGATGATACTGAATACGCCGCTGATGTTAATGTTGGTTTTGTTAATAATGGTATTATGGCGTTGTTTGATAGCGCTACATACATGATTGACGGAAAAAATATTGAATCAATTCAGAAAGACGTCGACGTTGCCACGACAATACTAGGCCTTGCAAGATACAGCGACGATTACTCAAGATCAGCTGGTCCATCAATGATGTTTGCAAAGGATACAACTGATTCTCCAGAGCATCGGCAATATGAAATGAGACGACCAAGAAACTTCGCCAACAACGCTGATGCTGATGTGTGGCCGGTGGTTCATGGTGCTGATCCAGATTTCAACTTAGGATTTAGATCACGTCGAGCAATGTTGCGTGGTGGAAGAAGAGTATTTTCATGTGCAATTCCACTGTCACATATCTTTGGATTCTGTAGAAATGTTAGAAAAGTCATTTTCGGAGCCAAACACACAGTTGTACTAGTACGAAAAGGCACTGATGATGATGCATTATGGAGACCCCCCGGTACTGATCCTGGTATAGTAGTATTAACAAAACTTTCCCTGTGGATGCCAGTGATGACTCCGTCAATATCTGAAGAAGACTGGTTGTTATCTTTTATGAGTCAAGGCGGTAAATCAACTTTGTCATGGTTGACTATGACCACAGATGCTGTTGATAGCGCTATTAATGGTTTATTTACGTGGCAAATAGCTTCTCAGCAAGGTGTTTCTGCACCAAGACATATATTTATTGCGTTTCAAAATACTGCACGAATAAACCAACAAAATCTTAGTATTATGATATTTGACAATCTTGGTGTTTCTGAGGTTTCATTAAGGATAAATGGACACCAAGAACCATCCGAGGATATTTTGTTAAATTTCGATCAAAATCATGTAGCACGTGCATATCATCGTCTTATGTCGTTCATGGGACGTGATCAAAACATTGATACTGGTTTATAAATATCGCAGCTAGATTTTACAACGCTGTATCCGATTTATTACTTTTCGCTTGAACATTTAGATTTAACCAGACAGTCAGTAGTTGATATACATTTTCGAACTCGCGTTAATAGAAACATTGTAGATATCCCTAATTATAGAGCAATCGCAGTTATACTCAGCGATAAATCGATGTTACTCGAAGGTGTTGGTGGACGAATGAGAGTTATTGATGCTCCAGTAGAAAATATGTAAAATATTTTCTAAACATGTAATTAGATCGTTCATAATATTAATAATGTTATATCATCACGTTAGTGTGAGTCTGACTCCTGGTCAGATTAAAAAGCTGCAATCAGCATCAAAAAATAACTGTGGAATAAAAATATCGCTAAAACGAGAACAAATGACCGGTGCAAATAAACTATCGTTGACCGAGCGTCAGTTCAAAAACTTCAATGAAGCTAAAAAATCAAATAAAGGCGTCAAACTTAATCTTTCTGCGGGTGCCATCAAAGACGTTGCTAAATCGGGTGGTATATTTCCACTTCTTGCAGCAATACCAGCTTTAATAGCCGCTGCAGCCCCAGCTGTTGCAAAAGCAGCTGCATTAGGTGCTGTTGGAACTGCTGCTGGAATGGCATTAAAGAAAGCAACCGGACAAGGAATCAAAAAAAAGGGAAGCGGTTTAAGACTACCAGGAACCCCGTATTCGTGGTACGGAAAGGGTCTAAGACTACCAGGGACCCCGTATTCGTGGTACGGAAAGGGTTTAAGACTTCCCGGGACAGTTTACTAATATCACCTATGTCCAATTTTGATTTACTTAATGCTGCTAAGCAACTAAATATAAAAAATTTCAGAGGTGTTTTCATGCGCGATCAATTACCTACCGTTGCAATGCAACATGAAACCGGTATCATTAATCTCGATAAAAACTCTGGCCCAGGCACGCACTGGGTCGGATATGCAATTGATCCACGTGGAATTATTTATTTCGATTCGTATGGATTAGCACCACCAAAAGAATTTTTAGAGTACGTGAACGGCGATATTCCAATCTGGTATTCAACGTTACCAACACAAACATTAACTGATCCACCAATATGTGGTCGTGAAGTACTTAATGTACTTGATGCTGTGTCAAAATCAACAGCACCACCTCATAAAGTCGTGCACGCGTTCACTACACTACGTCATAACACTTAAACAGATATCAGTAAATATAATGGTAGATATTTATGGAAGATCTACTCGCAAAGATAAGAAGTCGATTTATCTAAATATGCAACTCTTGATCAGCTCAGAAATGAAATCGATGATTTATTAAATATCACAAGTGTGGATCAAAATGAAGTCGTCGTTTTTCAGGACAAATAAGGACGATTAAAAACGAGTAACATACAACTACTAGATGTACTTGTACGGATTCCCAACGCGGTTGTTAATAATATCGTTACTTTCACTGATCAAGGTAAAATACAGGATTCCGGTAAATCGGTTAACGACTATGTTAAGAAAACTGGTGATGTATTTACCGGTGACATTATTATGTCAAGAAGAAAAATTACACATCTTGGAGATCCAACCTCGGATAATGATGCTACAACAAAAAAATACGTCGATGATCAAGAATCAAGTACGTGTCAGTGCGCGGTGGTATAATGCGTGCATTTCTAGAGATGAATAATAATGGTATTAATAATCTCAGAACACCAGAAACAGATTTTGACGCTGCAACGAAGAAATACGTCGACGATAAAGAAATTCCAATAACGACTTCGTTAACGACAATCAATGATGGAATTGCTGCATTTAGAACTGATTATATTAATCATGTACAAACATTTCTAAATTTCCGTAGAAATATAAACAGATCTATTAATGACTTTTTTGGAACTCCACCAGTCGTTGACATAAAACTTACCGACATTAAGATGAAAATCAACGATATTGCTAGTGGAATTCCTAATATCATTGAATCATTGAAAAAACGAATCTTATTAAAATTCCTCACAAGCAGATCTTCAACGTAGTATACACAGTAGCATCAGGATTAGGAGTATGGACACTGCAAGATAATAATCTCAAACACACGGCAGAAGTCACTGGCGTATACAGACTGTCCGTATTTAGTAGTGCAAAATTCAGTATATTTACTACATTTCCATGGCGTTATTTAAACGATACTTTTTCTGGAGTTGTATCCGTTATAATAAATAAAGATGCGGAAGAAACATTTCTGCTGGAAGCATCTGATAAAAAAATTAACCAGAGCACTATACTGGTGGTGTTTGGAATTTGTATGTGAAACTCCTCAATTAGTTATCTAGATAAGTATAATGAATCAAGAGTCATTTATCGATGTTCAACGTCACAGATACACTCAAGTATGTGAGTGTCAAACCAAACTAAAAAATATCATCGACGATTACACGATAAAGGTAAAAAATATCGTCGACGTATGGTTGTTATTGATATAATGGTATACTCGGTTTCTGCTGTTATTGCTGGAACTGGATTATTACTATCAACAATAACGATGACAGCGCCTGCAGCTGTAACAATTATAGTTTCAACGGCAACAACATGCGCAGGTATTTTCAGTATTATCGCTAAGAAAATATCTACGTGTACAAATGATA
>JAECUM010018919.1:0-57677 GCA_016617855.1 Megalonaias nervosa
ATACAGGATTTATACAAATAGTATTAGCAAATGTGTAAAACATTATAGGTGAGTACATACAGGATTTATACAAATAGTATTAGCAAATGTGTAAAACATTATAGGTGAGTACATACAGGATTTATACAAATAGTATTAGCAAATGTGTAAAACATTATAGGTGAGTACATACAGGATTTATACAAATAGTATTAGCAAATGTGTAAAACATTATAGGTGAGTACATACAGGATTTATACAAATAGTATTAGCAAATGTGTAAAACATTATAGGTGAGTACATACAGGATTTATACAAATAGTATTAGCAAATGTGTAAAACATTATAGGTGAGTACATACAGGATTTATACAAATAGTATTAGCAAATGTGTAAAACATTATAGGTGAGTACATACAGGATTTATACAAATAATATTAGCAAATGTGTAAAACATTATATTTGAGTATATGATCTAACTATGTTTTAAAAAGTAATATTACTGAACTAAACAAAATCATACAAATGATTGTTTTTGTAGATGTTGACTAAGAAACTTTTTGAAAGCTTGGCATGAGTCAGCTGACTTATGTAAGGTGGTATGGAATTCCTTGGTTTGGCTCCTGAAAAAGCAAAACTCTTCTTTATAAAACTCTGAATTTGGATTAGGTAAATATAACTTGTTGTTTGAGATGGATCTCAGTTCATACATATATACATTTTTAAGAATTTAAAATTACATTTAAGACAATCAAGAGCCAAACCACATAAGGATTTATAGACTAGTAAACCCTTCTGAAACTGAGTTGACTGGAAGCCACTTTAGGGTTTTAAAAAGATTTTTTGATGGTGTATCTAAATCAGCATCAAGGATAACTCTAGCTGTTCTTTTTTGAAATGTCAGTAATCTTTCCTGATTTTCTATACCACTATTACCCCAGATAAAACAAACAATATTCTAGGTTTGGCATGATATATGCATTGTAGAATATCTTTTTCTGTTCGTGAGGGAGATAAGATTTTATTCTGTTCAAGAGATAAAGCAGTGAATTAACTTTTTTAATGACCTTATCAACTTGTATTTTCCTGCAAAAGATATGGTCTATCATAATTCCAAGTGGTTTTTCATTTTCAGACTTTGTATATCCATTTCTTTTATCATTTCTTTGAAATCATTTTTCTCAGCTTTACTCTTGTTTGACTACCTATGATCATGGCTTCCGATTTGGCTGCATTTATCTTCATACCATTGTGTTCACACTAGTCATTTAATTTTACCAAATCTTTATTTAATATACTACTACTGGTACACCAAATCTAAGAACATTAAAATGGCAAAATTTCAAAGTATCCAAGCCAAACAATTAGCTATTCAAAATTGCTTTCAATTTTCAGGTGTGCTTGTTTGGAATAACATCCCACATGATATTAAATTAGCTCCAAGCCTGTCTTCCATCCGCAATAAGTGTATTAGATGGATGAAATCATACCAAATGGTATACTTATTAAAGTACATGTTAAACCACACACCTCCTGAGCTTCATTCTCATTTCTGCATCAGTGTAGCATTTATGTGAATAGTTGTTTATATACTGTGTATTTGCTTGTGTGTGTGTGTGTGTGTGTGTACATATTATTAGCTTGTATCTTATATGTACACAATAGAGGACCTCAGGGCAGATTAGTTTCAGATTTGTAACTAATTCAGTCCATAAGGTATGGCCATGTTTGCTATCTTGAAAATTTTTTTCTTAAAACTACCTAACCTCATCAGGTCAAACATGACAGGTAGTGTCCTACATTGAACATCTTGTAGTTAAGACAAAAGATGACAATGCACTGTTTTGGCCAGCTGAAGCTAATGTAAACAGAAACACAGTTAAACAGCATGTCAAATACCAACAGCTTCTACCAAAGAGCTGGAAAGAATCCGGACATGTTTGTCTCTCAACCCTAGGCAACCAGCATCATTACTGCATTTGTCTTTTGGACCAGTTTTTGAGAGTTGAGAAATATCAGGCCTACTTGGACTTCTTGCTTTAATTCAGTCTTAACATACATCCTAAACTTCCTGTGTTTGTATGTTTGTGTGAGGGGTGAGACTCAAAAGTTATTATGGGGGAGGGGGTGGTTCAGTGTAAAAAAAAAAGTGAAGTTGTACTACTCGTATAAGCCTATAAGACATGACTTGAAATTCATGTTTGAAGAAAAAAACAAAAAATATTTGTTGTCTCTGAAGCAAAAAATTACAGCCTACAAATAGACTGATAAAATAGTCTTGCTCTGATTTGTGGATATTCAGTATATTATTTGAAAAATAAAAAACTAGTATATGGTAAAAGAAAAACAAATATGGTTCAAAAGAAAATCTGAAGTCTCCTCACACATATACACATAAAATTAAATTGTCAATCCCTGAAATGTTGATATGGTGATTGAAGTATTTGTGAAGAATAAAATGCTTCCCAATCAACCAGGAGTACCTCAGAGGGGCTTTTCTTGCCTTACCAAGCGCTCAAATTTCCCTGAATCACAGCTGTTTTTCTAAATTTTGCCTGCAAAAAGATTCACATTTCCACTCACTTAAGAACTGGTATATGGAGTAAAATACAGCTTCAAAAAAATAGTGCCACTGATGACAAACTAGCCAATAATAGTTAGTGATGCTGGCTTAAACATTATAATTCAAAACAACAAGGAGGAATAAAATTTGCTTTTTCAACACATGCACTTTGATTTACCTTACTTTAAATGAATTGGATTGTTCCAATTTGTGTACTTTACCTGTGCAGATTAACCTATTGATAATAATAATAATAATGATAATAATAATAAAGACTTTATTTCGAGAAGGTAACTCAGTTACAGAACTAATCTACCTTGAGGCCTTCTATCTGTTATGTACAATATATACAGTATATACAACATGATGTGAAGAATCTGGATTGACACTAAATAATTAAGTGATTTTAAAAGTCAAAGTATCAAGCCTGGAACAAATGCACAGGCATTTGTGAACACATCAACATATATAAAATATCAAATATCATCCTGCAGTGAAAAATTCAACTGTGAAAATGATAAAAAATTACAGAAAAACAGGCAGTATTTATTGTACTAGAACTGTTCAATTGCCTCAAGATTTCATCCATTTGAGACAATGATTATGAAAAGAAGAAATGCTAGGAGCCTGCCTTATGTCACTGGGAATGTTGTTCCATACCAGTGGACCAGTATATTGAAAACTTTTTTTAAACAATTCCTTCTTTGGCCTTGGTATAATGTAATTTTTATTTCTTATGGACCTTAAATTTGGAGTACCATCAGCATCTCTTTGGTGAAAGATATTGCTTTGATAGACAGGAATGGATTTTCTGGATACTTTATACATCAATTTGCCCTTTCTAAGAAATATTCTTTCATGTATTGTTATAACCTTTATATTATTCATTGCATCCTGGAAATTGTCTATACATTGATCTAGAATTAAATGGCAAGCCCTCTTTTGGAGTCTTATGTTTGAATTAGAAGTATTACCCCAAATTACATTACAATAGTCCAGATATGGCTGAATATAACTTTTATAAAAGATGACTCTGCACTGAAGAGGATTGTATGTTTTGATTTTCCTTCGTAGCCAAAGATAAGAATTAACCTTTTTTGAAATGTGTTTAGTGCAAATAGACCAAGTAAGATTTTTATCTATGAATACACCAAGAATTCTATCCTGAGAGGTCATATTAAGGCTCACATTGTCAAATAGAACCTGGAGTTTGTCACCATCTAGCCTTGCTCGTTTTTGTTGCAATGTAACTAGTAGGGCTTTCCTTATTTCTGTATTTATGTTCATACTGTTTTCCTTGAACCATACTTGAAGTCTGTTGAGAGTATCTTGTAAGTTATTTTCAAGTACAGTTTTGGTTTTACCCATCTCAGACAGTGTAGTATCATCTGCATAGATGTCAGTGGAAGAAATTGAAGTTCCAATCTTAAGAGGTAAGTCATTGATAAAAAGAATGAATAACAGAGGTCCAAGGATAGAGCCCTGTGGTACTCCATAATTAATATTTTTACTTTCAGAAAGTTGATCATTTAAAGATAGTTTCTGCACTCTATCGGTTAAGTAAAAAGTAAACCAGTTTAGGGAGTTTTCACTGCATTGATAGATTTTTAGTTTTTCAAGCAAAATTTCATGGTCTAAAAGATCAAAAGCTTTACGAAAATCAACCATGATAGTGCTTACCATTTTGTCTTGATCTAATGCTTTCAGCCATTTATCACTCAGATACAAGTGCAGTTTCACAGGAGTGATTCTGTCGAAAGCCAGAGTGATTATCATGAATAAGATCATAAGTGTTCAAATAGTTGAGAAAAGAATCTTCTACATGTTTTTCTAGTAATTTGGAGAGACAAGGAAGGATAGAGATGGGTCTTTAGTTATTTACATCATGTTTTGTTCCTGCTTTATGCAATGGTGTAACCATGGCAGTTTTCCTTGTTTGTGGAAATTTATTAGACCTAATACTTTCATTGCAAATGAAAGCTATACTCTCTACAATTGCAGGTACAGCTACCTTTAGTAGCCTTGGTCCAATCATATCAAGTCCTGTAGCTTTACAATCATCCATTTTTAAATATATTTCAACACAAATTCTGGACTCATTTCAGGAATTTCAGACTTTATATTGTTTGGTAGTTTTTTTAGCACAAATATGTTTGAGCTCCAGTTGAATAGATGAAGCTCTGGTTCTTTAAGTTTTTCAGCAATTTGAACGAAAAAGTCCTTTAAAATATTTGAGATGTCTGTTGGATTATCAGAATAAATGCCCTCATGATTGAGGGAAAAATTTCAGTTTTACTCTTACATTTCCCTGTACCAAACTCTGTAAACACTTTCCAGATAGCTTTTGGGTTATTTTGGTTTTCATCCAGCACTTTTTTATAGGGCGCTTGTTTGGCTTGACGTTTCATTTTATTAACTTTATTCCTCCAAACTCCATATTCAGTTTGATTTCCTACTGATTTTAGTTGGTCTCTTTGCTTTATTGCTTCTAAAATTTCTGGGGAGATCCAGCCTGACTGGTGGTCTTTCTTTATCCTGTGTGTTTTTAAAGGATCATGTTTGTTCACTATACTGATGAACAGATCTTTCCAAGTATCTAAAACATCATCAATATCTTCAAAGATTTGGACTGTATTCCATGGAATCTGTTTCAGATCTTCCAGGAATTTAACAGTATCAAAGTTTTGAAAAGATCCATAAGTAATGGGTTTATGGATATTATTTATTTTTGAGTTGTCATTGACTTAACGTGTTAGAAAAATTGCAAAGTGGTCACTTATACCAATCTTTGGAACCATTACTTCCAAAACATTTTCTTTTGTATTGGTATAAATATGATCTTTAAGTGTTTTAGAGGTAGATCTTACTCTGGTGGGTTCATTTACTAGTTGCTCCATACCTAACAAAGCAATAAAATCCATCCAATTCACTTTTATTTGATCATTGAGAAGGTCTCTATTTATATCGGCAAGAATGTAAAATTCTTTCTCTTCATTTGAAATTTTATGTACTTGAAGTTCAAAATATTCACACCAATCAGTATGTGATGATGGTGGTCTGTACACAAAACCTACTAAGTAGGGCTTAGCTTTTTCTGGAGTGATCTGTAGCCAAATGGATTCTATTTCCTGTATTTCTAGGTCTTCCCATCTTTTAGTCATTTAGAAATAGTACCAGTTCTAACATACACAAGGAGCCCACCAATGCCTGCTTTCCTATCCCTTCGATAAGGTTTGTCATAGCCATTGATATACAAGAAATGTTCACCTGATTTTCTTTTAACATTGTTTCCAAGAGTCCAAATAAATGAATATTATTATTTGGAGAGGTTAGCAGTAACTTCACTTGATCGTTCTTTCCACAAAAACCCTGAATATTTAAATGACCTATGTGTAAACCTTTGCTAGAAACTCCCAAATTCATGAGATTAACATCAATGCTATTAGAGGCACTCAAGGAGACATTAAAAGTATTAAAACTATGTTCACAATGATCATCATTACAACTGTCATTACTATATAAAAAATTAGTTTTTCTACAACTGCATTTTCTACTTTTATAATCATTGTATAAATCTGAACTATCAGTCATATTTGAATAATGACAAGTAGCTGGTAAGTTTCCACATTCAGAACATCTGTCAGCAAGGGGATCAAATCTGTTTTGACAAGGGATGCATGGTGTATATGACAGTCCTTTATAGACAGATTAGTCCTCTGGCTGAATAGTCTTCCTGTGGAGTTGAGATGGCCTCATTGCCCTTTTCCTAGTCCATAAATCTGGTGTGAGTTTTGGCTTTGTGTCCAAGGCTACCACACAGAAGGCATTGTATTGGCTGTCTGTGTGTGCATTCCTGTGTTGAATGTGTGGTCTCACCACAGTAATCACATCCCAAAGTGTACTGACTGTATTGATATGGCTGACCATATTGTCTGATGGACTCTCCCATAATGGATTCTCAACACCACATGATCCTATCTATTGTCAGTCTGTTAAGTAACCTCTGAAAAGGTGGTTGTTTATCTCTGACAAACATATTTTTCAGTCCCATCTATATATAAATATAAAATGTCCATGAGGTGAGTTTTCTATGAGCATTAAGTACAACTGTTTGTTTACTGTTTATAATACAGAATACAGGCATATATTATAATGTCAGGTGTGGCTTCTCTCCCTTCTTAATTTTTTTTTGTAATAAGGTTACTGAAAAATCATGTTTTTGAAACACGAGGTTGAAGGGGTTTTGGGAGTCTAGAATTGTTTTTGAAGTATATTTGTTTAAATTTAGCAAATAATATATAAATAATCATATCATTACAAAATAGAGGAAAAAATTTAAAATTTAAAACTTGACTCATTTTTGCATACACCATTTACATGGCAACCAATATATTAACACAAAACTTAGGTATCACCACCTCATACATGTAGTATATGTAATATAACAATTCAGTAGATGCAATCTCAACATGGCCATTATTCCATATAGTCCTTTTCTTGCAACATGTTTTGGTAAGTTTTTTCCTATGTGTAGCTTATTAGTGCAAGATTTTTAGTATGTCAGGCTGTTAAGTAGATCCTCGATTTGCCTGATTCAAATTTGTTGGAGAAAAATCTTTCCTTACTAGTGTATAATTATATTGACTAGTTTTCTTGTTTGAGTGACTCCGATTTCTGGAGTCAATTTTCATCATGGTACTTTTATCAGTGAATGGTGTTATGGCCTATGATTGGCTGAAAAACCTTGTTTTGCTTCCACTCAGTAACTCTATATCCTATCTTTGGACTTCAACCAAACTTTGTTTGCAGGTGTTTTTGTTGAATTCTCATATGATTTAATTTCCATCATTTAATTTCTTTCATTTAACTTTATCACTTTCTTATTGGTTTTAAGCTGTTTGGCTGGCTGACACATTCTCTTATCTGCAGAAGGAAAGTAGCTTTACTACTATAAAAAAATCTGTGTGGTATCACTTAAAATTATGACCTGTTTTGCAGTAATGATAAGAGACAATTTCCTTTACTGCACGAAAAGGAATCAACCATAAGGTGATTCTTAAATTTCCTTCTGATCAAATTTGGCACTCCAGTGATTACCATTGATTTCTTGGTGGGACCAGTTATTTGTCCATTGATTAGCCCATCATTATCAGAGCATACCATCTATATTCCCTTATAAGACAAGTCCAACTGCAAACTGTATAGACCCAGATCTGCCACTGCATAATGTGCTGGCAGATCTGGGTCTGTGCAGTATGTTAAGAGTAATCAGTAAAACAAAAAATAAAACCCTGATGTGCAGATCAGAATCTTTGTTGTTTGCAGTTTGCCTCAACTTGTAAGTGAGTGTACATGGTAGATACAATCTTTGTTCTTACTGCTTTGATTTTCAAGACACAATGACTGATGCATCCACATGAAAACTATCATGCTGTCTTTCTAATAGGATAGGAGTTAATCCTGCCATATGGAGTTATGGCAGATTGGAGAACAGTAAAACAACAGGAAAAAATTAGCTTTGAAAATTATTGTTTGTGCCTTGGTAGGGTATAATCATTTACAATCATTTTTGTCCAGCAGAAAGACTGTGCATATGTAGGGTTTAATGGCACATCAGAACAATACTGGCTATATGGTGCCAATTAAAAGGTATAATCTAAAACAATAAAGATAAGAAACTGAAGAAAACATATTTTAAGAGGAAAAATAACTTCCAAATAAACGTAGGTGTGTGGTACAGCAAAATAAAAGAATAAATGGTAAAGATTTTTTTAAAACTCTGTAAAGGCATGTAAGATGTACGAGATATAGACAAAAAATATTAAATCCTGAAAAATATAGTGCATATATATATATATATATATATATATATATATATATATATATATATATATATATATATATGACAATGAAATATCCAGGAAATAATTTGTGCCTACATAAATTTACATAAAACAACAGATGTCGTTATGGCTCTTCGATTTCTAGGTCAATAAAAATATTTTCAAGTATCCGCAACAAGTTGAAATAAACTAGTTGAAATATAATAAATTTAAAGGTTTAATTCCTGTAGAAACAGCCATGTAAATTTTGCAAACACAACGGTTTTTGTGTTTTATTTGTTTGTCTTGTCTATGTTTTGTATTTGCCTTTGAAAAAGACTCATTAAGAGTCGAAAGTGCTCAGGCTAGTTAGATACTAGTTTTGCACATTTCGTTGTCAGTTTATTGCATTTATCTTGATCAATCCCTGACACACGTGATCCCTTGCTGGATCCAGTGCACTTGAAAGGACTGTTATTCGCCATATGATTTGTATTCTTTATATTATCAACCTCATATGGCACAATCTACCATTGGTGTGATCTAACACCCTTTCAGTTCTGTATTTTATGTCGTGTTAGTGTATAAATTCCAACTTTTTCCTTCTTGTACAGCCATGCACAAATGAAATTATTTATTTTTTGCAGCTGACACATTTTCTTTTAAATAATTCTCTAAATTTGCTTAATAGCCTATAATTACTATTGTGACAATGAAATATCCAGGATATAATTTGCACCTACATAAATTTACATAAAACAACAGATGTTGTTATGGCTCGTTGATTTCTTGGTCAGTAAAAATGTTTTCAAGCATCTGCAACAAGTTGAAATATACTAATTGAAACATAATACATTTAAAGGTTTAATTTCTGTAGAAACAGCCATGTAAAGTTTTGCAAACACAACGGTTTTTGTGTTTTATTTGTTTGTCTTGTCTGTGTTTTGCATTTCCCTTTGAAAAAAACTCATTAAGAGTCAAAAGCGCTCAGGCTAGTTAGATACTAGTTTTGCACTGTTCATTGTCAGTGTTTTGCATTTATCTTAATCAGTCCCTGACACACGTGATCCCTTGCTGGATCCAGTGCACTTGAAAGGACTGTTATTCACCATATGATTTGTATTCTTTATATATATATATATATATATATATATATATATATATATATATATATTTTGTCAAAATGTCCAAAATTGGTATAACAGAAAGAAGAAAATTTGTCTTAATCATGTAATTTAAAATAAGTATAAAATGCAAATTTTGCTAGTTATGGAAAGAAATATTTGTGTCATTTAATCCTTACAAGATTTTGTCCATAAATCTAAATAGTCTTTCAAAATTATTGTTGTAAATGATGCAAACAAGCATTCATACCAGTTAGAAAACAGTAATATTGGCATTATATAAGCCACTTGTTCAGACAGCTTTGTAGTCATGATACCATTGATTTTACAGTTTCCATATAGTCATGATACCATTGAGTTTACACTGTTTCCATGTAGTCATGATACCATTGATTACACTCTTTCCATGTAGTCATGATACCATTGATTTTACACTGTTTCCATGTAGTAATGACACCATTGATTTTACACTCTTTCCATATAGTAGTGATACCATTAATTTACACTGTTTCCATATAGTCATGACACCATTGATTTTACAGTGTTTCCATGTAGTCGTGATGCCATTGATTTTACACTGTTTCCATACAGTAGTGATACCATTGATTTTACACTGTTTCCATGTAGTAATGACACCATTGATTTGACAGTTTCCATGTAGTAGTATTACCATTGATTTTACACTGTATCCATGTAGTCATGATACCATTGATTTTACACTGTTTCCATGTAATAGTGAAACCATTGATTTTACACTGTTTTCATGTAGTAGTGATAGCATTCATTTTACATTCTTTCAATGTTGTTATTAAATCTATGCCAAATAGAAACCTTTTTGTATATAAATATTATTAACATTTAAATTCAATAGCCACTGATATAATGTGATCTTAAAACCCAATCAAAATTTATATAGAAAGTTAAACATTGATATCAGGGCAACATACATCATTTTGTCATGCCTTTGATTAAATTTATTCATTTTTAAAATATATACTGTATATACTCATATGTAAGCTATGTTAACATAACAGATGACATAAGACATCTGGCATTGCATAACATTCTGGTAGATCAAGGTTTATGTTTGCTCTATTTATTGGTCCTAACAAAGCTGCATAGACCCACATCTGCCAGCACATAATGCATTGGCAGATCTGAGTCCATGCAGTTTGCAGTTGAATCCAACATATAAGCAAGTATATTTGGTAAGGTGCATTGTGGGACTTGTGAAGATGAATTACACGAAAGTCTGAATGGTCTTCTTAATAGATGTTGAAGGCATATTAATCCTAGTTTCATGATTTTTTTTCTCCATTGACAAGAAACAAGCATACATTGTATTATGCCCCAATTGAGTATATTTATTATCAATCAAGTATATTTATTAAATAAAACATTTGTAGCCAATTTACGAATGAATGGAACTTAATTTAACATTTTCATAAACATCTGTCATTCTTAGTTTTAGTTCTAATGGTCAAACATCAGAAGAGCTTATTGGATGGTTTGTTGTCTGTCATCTGTTGTTCATCATATCTGTTAGTATAAGTCTGTTATTACTATTCCTCCCCACCCCTCCGGTGACCTAGTGGTTAGAGCATCCACCTCAGATGCAGGAGGTTGCAGGTTCAAAACCCAGCCGAGTCATACCAAAGACTTATAAAAATGGTATTGGCAGCTGCCTTGCTAGAAGACATTAGTGTTAGGACTGGTTGGCCTGGTGTCAGGATAATGTGACTGGGTGGGACATCATGCTACATGTCTGCAGCATGATGCCCCAGTGCTAGACTTCACTATAAACTGTAACACTGCATACATTGAAGCAATATGACTGAAAAAATCTTAAAGCCACATTAAATTTTTAAAAAAAAAAAACCCTCAAAAACCCACTATTCCTCATAAACCGATTGGTGGATTACCATGAAACTTTACATGCACATCCATCCCATAGTCAAGTTGGTCCTAGATGAAAAAAAATGCTGCCATGGCATCATCTTGAAAATCTTATTACTCCTCATGAATGGATGGTCAAATGGGAGTTTTGCTACTCCTCTAAAGAGAATGGTCACATCACCATGGGGTTTTCACTGAAATACTTGTTGGTCCTAAATGAAATGGTGCTGATCTGACATCCAATATGGCCACCACTGCAGCCATCTTCAAAGTCTTGTTAACTACGCCTCCTAAATGGAAGGTAATATCTTGAAAATAGTATCTCTATTCCTCTTCAACTCCTAATCCTGAATGAATGGTTATATCAGCATGGGGTTTCCACTAAGACATTTTGTGATGTCTAGTTGGTCTCAAATCAAAAAGGTATTGATCTGACTATCCAAGATGACAGCAACTGCAGCCATATTGAAAATCTTGTTATCACTTCTCCTACATGGGTAGTCATATGAACACAAGCTTTTCACTAAAAGACTTCTTATGGTGTATATTTGGTCAGATTGAAAATTGGTGCCAATTTGTTCAGTATGGCAGCCATCTTGAAAATCTTGATATCATGTACTCCACCTGAATAGATAATAATAATAATAAAGACTTTATTTAGAGAAGGTAACTCAGTTAGTTACAGAACTAATCTACCTTGAGGCCTTTTATCTTTTATGTACAATATATACAGTATATACAACATGATGTGAAGAATCTGGATTGACACTAAATAATTAAGTGATTTTAAAAGTCAAAGTATCAAGCAAGGAACACATGCACAGGCATCTGTGAATACATAACATAAACATATATAAAATATCAAATTTCATCCTGCATTGAAAAATTCAACTGTGAAAATGATGCAAAATTATAGAAAAACAGGCAGTATTTATTGTACTAGAACTGTTCAATTGTCTAAAGATTTCATCCATTTGAGACACTGATTATGAAAAGAAGAAATGCTAGGAGCCTGCCTTATGTCACTGGGAATGTTGTTCCATACCAGTGGACCAGTATATTGAAAACTTTTTTTAAACAATTCCTTCTTTGGCCTTGGTATGATGATTATATCAACATGAGGGTTCATCTCCCATTTTTTGTCTGTCATCAGTCTGTTTGTTATAGATACTCCTCCTAAACTGCTTGAAACTTTACAAACTTTCATCCCATGGTCTAGTTGGTCCTACAGGATGGATGGTCATATCAACATGGGGTTTTCACTGAAACACTTCCTATTACGTCTAGTTGGTCCTAAATAAAACAGTGCAGATCTGATGACCAATATTGCCACCATGGCAGTCGTCTTAAAATTCTTGTTATCACTGCAGATGCTGAATGGATGATAATATTAACACTGGTTTTTGTTTACTAAAACACTTTTTATGATGTCTAGTTGGTCCCAAATGAAAATGGTGCTGCTTGGACATCCATTATGGACACTATAGCAGCCATGTTGAAATTGTTATTGCTACTTCTCCAACATGGATGTACATATCAACAAGAGGTTTTCACTGAAAGATGTTTTATTATATCTAGTTGATCTTAAATGCAGATGGTACTGATCTGATGTTCATTATGGACACAACAGCAGTCATCTTGAAAATCTTGTAAATACTACTCCATCTGAATGGACAGTCATATGGACATGAGGTTTTCACTAGAAGACGTCTTATGTGTGGTTGGTTCTTTATGAATCTGGTTTTAACTAAACGACTAAAACATACTGCTTATGATGTCTAGTTGGTCTATATGAAAATGGTGCTGATCTAATGTTCAGTATGGCCACCATGGCAGCCATCTTGAAATCTTTGTTATTGCTACTCCACCTGAATGGATTGTCATATGAAATGAGGTTTTCACTACAAGACTTCTTATGTCTAGTTGCTTCTTTATGAAAATGGTGCAGATCAGACATCCAATATGACTCACTGGCAGCCATCTTTAATTTTTTTTTTTATTACATATCAACTTGAACAGAAAGTTGTATTTGCATGGGGTTTTCAGCAGAAGACTACTTATGATGTCCAGTTGGTCTTTATTGAAAATGGTGCCAAGTGGATGTCCAGTATGGCCACCACAGTAGCCATCTTGAAAATCTTGTTATTTTGCTACTCCTCTGAATGGAAAGTCATTTCTTGCAAATATTGTTGTCTCTGTTCCTCTCCAAACAGATGGGTATATCAGCATGGGGTTTTCACAAAAAAGACTTCTTAAGATACATAGTTTGTCCTAAATGAAAATGATGCCAGTTATACATCCAATATGACATAATGATGCCAGTTATACATCCAATATGACATAATGATGCCAGTTATACATCCAATATGACATAATGATGCCAGTTATACATCCAATATGACATAATGATGCCAGTTATACATCCAATATTACTGCCATAATGACTTAATAATCTTGTTGACACTACTTCCCTAGAATGGATGGTTATTATGATATCTGGTTTTCACCAAAATACATATAATGATGTCTACTTTGTCCTAAATGAAAATTGCACCAATCCGACATCTAGTATGTGCACCATAGCAGCTAATTTGAGATGATTTCATCACTCAACAGTTAAAAGAAAGAAATGGTTCATCTTGAATGAGAACGGTACCAATATGATATCCAGTATTGCCACCACAGCTGCCATCTTGAAAATCTTGTTATTTCAACTCATCCTTGATGGAAAGTAATGTCTTGAAAATATTATATTTAATACTCTCCAAACGGATGGCTATATTAATATGGTGTTTTCACCAATGATCATCTTATGATACCTAGTTGAACCTACCAGTAAATAAAAATAGTGTCAGTCATGCATCCAATATCTTGTTATACTTCCCCTGAATGGATAATCATTATGACACGAGGTTCTAATGCTGTCTGCTTTGTCCTAAATGAAACTGGTGCCAAGCTGACATCCAGTATGTGTACCTCAGAAGCTAATTTGAAATTCTTGTTATTGCTAAATAATGTCAGAGATGTTTTCAACACATGGCAGTTAAAAGTACAAAATGGTTTTACCATGAATTCCTGAAATTTTTGTGTTCAGTAGAGCATCAGTCCGTTGAGGGGACTCTTGTTATTGTATAGCACCACATGTACATTCAGTTTGACTGCAGTGTTGCATACATTACTTTGAAATTGCCCCAAATGAGTGGAGCAATAAGCATTTAAGAGTAATAAACTGACTTATAAATATAAGCTGAGATTATTACTGTTATCTTTACCTTAGCAAAGTGGTAGTACCTCAATGTATGTTTATGAATACACATTATCACCATAGGGGTTGTAGCTCCAATGGTCTGCACTGAGACTGAAATTGCCCAACTCAACTTGGCAAAAGCTACAGCATGTATGTGTAAAGCTTCTATAATATTTCTTTCACTATTTTTCATTTATACTGGCTGCCATGTATGGCCTATCACGTGCTGAAACATGGCAGTATAGCACAAAATAAAAACATCATTTATGATGGGACTCCAGTTATAGCCATGTGATTTACATTTTTTGATATGACTCCAGTTGTAGCTATGTAATTTACATTTTTTGACAGGACTCCAGTTGTAGCTATGTGATTTAAATTTTTTGATAGGACTCCAGTTGTAGCTATGTGATTTACATTTTTTGATAGGACTCCAATTGTAGTTATGTAATGTCCAGTGTATATAGTTGGTCAGTTGGTAGTGTGTCAAACTCCTAACTAAAGGGTTGCAGATTTGATACACACTTAGGCCAGGCTGGGTTGACTGTCATAGTTTGTCCATGGAAAGGGCACTCAGTTTCTATTTCCTAGCATGATATAGCTGATAATGTGCTAAAAGAACTGTTAAAACTGACACAAGCAGAGCATACAAACGCCAAATGACATAAATACTCAAATTGCATCCCATTATCTAAATTTTCTATGTTGCAGTTGTAGACTATAAATGGTAACTTCTGAATGGATGACCATATCAACATAGAGTTTTCATTTGAAGACTTCTTTGATATCTAATTAGTCCTAAATAAACATGGTACAGATCTGACATCCAATATGGCTGTCAGCAGCCATTTTAAAAAAGCTCTGTTGATTTGGGATTAAGATTAGCCTTTGGCCTCCCTCCCTCCCTCTCTTTTTCTTTCTTTATGTATATATATATATATATATATATATATATATAAAATTTTACTGAAACAGACATTGTAACATAGACAGTCTCTAATGGCAGACAAATTTTTGATGATGTGGTGCTTTCAAGTGATTTATTTAGTGGAAATGCAAAACATTGTCTGTTCTGGTGTGGAGATAAATAAATAAAATGCAACTTTGACTTTTGTTTTGAGGCAGTCCTCGTATGCAAGAGCAAGATTTCTATCTCACATTTTAATTTACATGCATGCACAAGAATGTTTATGTTTATTGCCCTCATAAAAGCTTCAGAAAATAATTTTGTTTAATATGCAGCACTATATAAAGTGGATTTGTTGTGTATAATATATAATTTTGAGATAAAAAAAAGACATGATTTATCTTTATTTCTAAACTGAAATGCAGCCGTTGAAATATATTTTTTTGTTGTTGAAGATTCCAATGATTTATGAAAATTGTTACCAAACTGATTCCAGACTGCATGAGTAGTATTGACTCTGAACAGCATATGTTTAATATATAGTGTGGAGCTTGATGTCTTAGAAAGATATTGGATAATTTTATTAAGGCAGTATGAAAAAGAATCTATACTGCTAAAGGCACTTGAAAACATGATTATTTTGCATCTTTATAGATATCCTTCATATCAGTACTATTCATTAACATGGAAGTTATCCCCCTATCAGTTCAGGAATGCAAATACATCTAAATAAATAGCCCTATTGGTTCAGGAATGTAGAAGAGGCCTGATGCCCTACATGCATGTCAGAACAGGTGAATAATGTTAGTAAACTGATGCTGTGAGATGCGTCATCTGATGGTGTTCTACTTCAGAAGATCTTGGAATTTTTAAAAGATTCCAGTTTTATGTAGAAAAAGTTTTACCTTGTATTTTAAGTATGTTGCCCTTTTTAGCTCACCTGGCTGTAAGGCCAAGTGAGCTTATGGTAGTGTGCCATTATCTGTCATCCATTGGCCATACCTCCATCAACATTTGGTTTTCTTACCACTTGGGCAGCCATGTTTTTCATCTGATTTTGATCAAATTTTAAATGCTTATATCATCAAAATCTCCAATAAGTCAACAGTATGAATCTTGATGTGACCTTGCATCTGATTGGTTGACATTTGTCAGCAACCTTGGTGCTATATTGTCGATTAGATTTTGATCAAACTTGTTAAATAGTCTCGTATTATCAAGATATTGAATGAGTTTGATTATGTGCGGGAACTATGATATTAATGAGATGATATTGTATCTGATTGGCTGATATTGACCAAATTCCATTTTGATATTGCTCCACCTTAAGTTTATATTATCATGTCATAGGTTATGATATTAAGTATGGTCAGTGCAAATTAATAAGATAACTTGCAGCAGATTGCATCTTGCTTGTCCTGATTTAGAGACTAATTTCTCGTTCAGTTTCTGTAAGACTTGGTAAATGAATTTATATTATCAAGATCTTGGATGACTTCAGTTATGAGCAATAAACTGTGCATACTAACTATGAAATTATCTTTAGAAAGAAATTTATATAGTAAAATGAATATGATATGAATTTTTGGGAGATTATCTATCTAAGATATGTTCCTGCTGTCAACCATTATCTTAAACAGGTGAGCAATATCAGGCCTACTTGGGTCTCTTATTTAATGAATCACTTTACTCCTTATAAGTTTGTTAAAGTTATTAAACTTTGTGTCTTGTAGCTAAATACATTGTATGGCTTAGTATTGTTAGTGCAGCTAAGTCCAGCATTTTTTTATGAAAATGATGGTAAGGTATGTTCTTGGAATTTATTTCATAGAAATTTTTTTATGTTGATTCTCATCACAGATCCTTCAGGAAATATGGCTGTAGCCCAACTTGTCTTTCGGTCTAAAATGAATTTATTGAGTACACGATATAGTATAAATATGTGAGATAAAACAAGCTTTTTTAATTTCCGAACCAAAATTGTCCATAAGATTCTTCTTCTTTTTCATTGCTGTTGAAGATTCCAATGATTTATGAAAATTGTTGCCAATCTGATTCCAGACTGCATGAGTAACATTGTACGTGTATAATATAATATGCACTTGATACCTGAGGAAGATATTTATTTGCAGTGAAATAAAATAGAATTTTATTAAGGCAGTATGAAAAAGCATCTCTACTGCTTTTGACTTGCTGTGAGAGCACCTAGAATATGCATTATTTCACACCATTATAGATATCCAATTAGGTAGAAATCATTACCTTTTGTTTTTAGATAAGTAGAAAATACTGATGCTGTGGCATGATAAAACATGTGACTAATAAAGGTAAGCTATTTCTGTGAGATGCATCATGAGATAATGTTCCACTGGATTGAATTTGGAATTTACTCTGTTTACTTCACCTGACTATAAGGCCAGGTGTCACTAGGTCAAGGTATGGCACCCTGTCTGTTGTCCCTCTGTCTATCAACACTGGCTTCTTACCAAACTGGCAGCTATGTTTTTGAGCTGATTTTGATTAGACTTGGAATATATGCTTATATTTTGAATCTGATTCACTGAGCTCATTACCACTAAGGAGTCCATGTTTCTTATCCAATTTTTTTATTAAACTTGCATACTTGCAAACTTTCCGACAGTATTTGTGTTTTCTTGAGACTTGTGCACTTAATGGTCCCAAGGGTTGTCAGTGTATGTGATCCAAATAAATAATGGTGTACTGTTGATAACTTATCTACTTATATAGTCTTATAGGAAATCACTGGAAATTCAAATTGTATCTAAATTAAATCAAATACGTTTTCTGTGAAGCATTTAATACACTTCCAGATGAATAATAGCTGGTAGGCTTAGCATTATCATATATCTTCAATGCACACAAACAGACACACACACACACAAACACACACACACACACACACACACAACAAATTTAATAGCAGCAATTACATATATGTTGCTTTTGTGCAGCATTATTCTTTCCCATACTAAAAAGCCACCATCTGTTCAGTGTTAATACATTCTCTCACAGAGTGAAGAATTGTCACTATGACACAATCCACTCATGCACCTGGCTTAGGGCATGCATAGCACTGTCATCTTTTTCAAGGATGCCATGCTGTATAGATGTTATGCCTAGATTGTCATCAGAAAAAATTTGCCTCCCTCCCCCTCATCTTCAGAATTTTCAGGTTTTTCTCTCATAGACCCCGAAAGGGGCAGGTTAAAAAGTAAATAAAATCGTCTGTGAGAGGTTTAGCTCTTCAGCTTCAAAGAGAACTCTAGAGTCCCAGGAATTTTTGGCACTAACTTCTTCAGCAGCATGTAAGGGCCCTTCAGAGGAGGGACAGTATGTTTGACGAGTTGATTGCCTACCCTAAAAACTCAGAGATGTCAAATAGAAAATACTCACGTTCATGACAGCATGTTGCTCCCTCCCAAGAGGGAGCTGGTGCATCACTCACTTTGTGCCCCTTTTTGTGGTGTGCTCCCTCCCATTACGGATGTGGAGCAATGACAAGCATGTTGCTCCCTCCCTTTAGGAGGTCGAGTACTACACAAGCATGTTGCTTCATCCAGTTAGTGATGTGAAACACCACACAACCATGTTGCTACCTCCTGTTTGGGAGGACTGGAGCACTGCACAAGCATGTTGCATCCTCTCATTAGAGAGGTGGAGCACCACACAAACATGTTATTCCATTCCATTAATGGAGGTGGAGCACCACACAAGCATGTTGCTCCCTCCTTTTATTGAAATGGAGCACTGCACAGGTGTGTTGCTCTCACCCATTAGGAAGGTGGTGCACCACTCCCAACATTTTAAGGATGGCATTTCACACCCCTCAGAAGGAAAGGATCAGTACTGCACCTTTTTGAGTGATGAATTGGTTGAAGTATTCTTCGATTATCACTCATTGGCCTTACAGTATAGGAATAGGGCACAGACTGAATACCCCCTCTACTGTCCCATCCTTTGCAGGTTTGAAAGTCCACCCACTGAGTTTAGACAAGACAAGGGGATTGGATTGGTATTCCCCCTTCCCTATTATCCCAACTAATCCTTATGGGGTGTTGGTCTCTTCACCTCAGCGTAATTAATCCCATATCCCCCCATGATCTACTGGACCCCGAGTTGAGGAGTAGCCATAACCCATGTCCCATCATCATCTCCTGTCAAGGTGGCATCAATGAGGAAGACTGCAAATATTGCATCATCAAGGAAAGACAAACAGTGTCATCTTATCCTGAAACTTCTAGAACACATTTAGCCCCTACTCACCATGATAAATGTGTAATGTCACTTCCCCTGAAGGTCAGTATTAATAATAATAATAATAATAATAATAATAATAATGCTTTATTTATAGAGGGTGACTCATTAGTCTAGGACTATTCTCCCTTGAGGCCCTCTTAAGGAGAGTATAACAATGCACATTATATGAAGATAGCAATAATTACTGTTTATTTTAACATGTTCAGTATTAAAATACTAAATTCCATTATCTGTTAGAAACACATACATACTCATGATATCTCTTCTTAAATACTCTAATATTTTCAGCAGATTTTACATGTAGTGGAAGCTTGTTCCACAGAACTGTACCAGAGTATTGGAAGCTCTTTTTAATTTGCTCTGTTCTTGGTTTTGGTGCTAGAAGGTTCTCATGTAATATTGATCTCAACTGGTATTGTGTTGAAAAAGGCCTGAATAAGTCCTGAAGATGTTCTGGTGCAGTTCCATGTAGACATTTATATAAAAGAACTGCCCTGTGAAAAGTATTATGCCCAACCAGTCGCCTGTTCAGAGTGTTCTAGATGATGATGCATTGTCTATCCTCACTGATCAAGGAAATATCACAGAGGTTCTCCACAAACCAAGACTTTGAGTGATGGTGTAGAAAATGGTCTTTTCCTCCCTTTACACTGAGACCTGTTTAATCTCTGCCTCTAGTTACCGGGTACATTCCCCAAAGTGGACCATTAAACCTCCTCAGTTGGCTGTAGGTGCATTCTAAGTGGGTATTACAACAGTAGAAAGTTCTGCTTCAGTTCACCGTAGCTTCTTATGCTGACCACTTCTCAGCTACTTCGCATTTAGTATTCTGAAGGATTTCACTCTGAGTCCATCCATGTTACAACGCATGCTCTAAGCTGTGGCCAAGACATCGCTGCATTCACTTTCTGTCAATGAGCCTTATGAGCAGAACTTTACATATCTGCCATGATGTTGCGCTGGACTCTTCAAAAGCCTTACTTAAAGCATTGTAAAGACCCTCTAAGGGCTGCTCCAAGAATAGTTGTTTTCCCCCTAGACTTAAGTAAAATGATGACATTGCAACATCTGTAAAGGACATGCTGAAATGTTCAATAATTTCTTCACAAGTAACTGCATTCAGAACCAGACTAACCTCCCAATTGAGCTTGATGCTCTTCTGTCATTTATAAGAGCTAAAATTTATGATGATAAATATTTGTTAATAGCTAATGTTAGTAAAGCTGATGTTTTTGATATGCTCAATAAGTTGAGTATTAATAAATCCTCTGGTTTGGATGGTATTGGTTCATGAATTCATAAAATTGCTTCACCAGTAATAACAAAGTTATTAACACATATTATAAACTTTAGTATAATGAATGGTACTTTTCCAGATACCTTGAAATGTACAAAGGTTACACCTATCTTTAAGAAAGGAGAAAAGGAGGATCCTGGGAATTACAGACCAATATCTATTCTACCTATATTATCAAAATTATTTAAAAGCAAGTAGCTATGCAGGTCAATGAATTTTTTAAAACTTGCTCTCTATTTCATAAGGCACAATCATGATTTAGAATGTACCACTCAAGCCAAACAGAAATTACCAAAATAACAGATCTTTGGCCGCAAGAAATGGATAATGGTTCTATAACTGGGATTGTTTTCCTGACTTCAAGAAAGCCTTTGATTTCTTTGATCATGAAATTCTGCTACAAAAGCTGAACTGTTACAGATTTGACAATCCTTCTTTAAACTGGTTTAGATCATACCTAAACCAAAGGTCTCAACAAGTAAGCATTGGCAATATTAGCTCAAAAATTCACACTATTCATTCAGGGTTCCTCAAGGCTCTGTTTTAGGTCCTCTCCTCTTTCTGTGTAAACAATCTACCATTAAATACTGAATCTACAAGTACAGATTTGTTTGCATATGATACAGCCTTGTATACATCTAGTTTGGATCAATGAATACAGATGGTTTGCAGATGATACAGCCTTGTATACATCTAGTTTTGATGCTGAAGTTATCCAAAAAAGATTAGAATTAGACCTTATTAGAGTTCAAAATTGGGCACAACAAAATACACCACTCCCTCGATAACTCGCGCACAACGGGGTCCAAAAACATCGACCGCGTTATAAGCGAGGGCGCGAGTTATCGAGGGACCTATAACAAACAACAAAACTAACAAAGGGATCGACATAGAGGCAAAAGGGGAGTGGGTTGGGTTGGCATGTTAGTGTTGAATACTCGATTAATAGTCGTGCTAAGATTAACTGTGAATAAATATCTATACCTAGTGGTGTACTTTGTTTACTTTTTTCCTCACAGAGTAACATTAATTTCAGGATAACTTACAGTATATTGAGGAGATCATCAAAACATTATTCCACATGGTTTCCGTTCGCTTAACACATGTACGACTTCGCACATTGTGTACTACGTCACAAATCTTTTTGTTGAATTGGATAAATTCTGGTTTTATTGTTTGATCCAAAGTAGACTTTTTTTTATACAAAAGATCGACACTCATTTCGAAGAAACAATGTCAATCGAACGATGGGTAGATTTGATTGCGGTAGAAGTAAAATGAAAAAAATAATAAATTTACAAGGGTTAACCGTTACCAACATGAATTTAATGGGTCTACAAATTTAAAATAACGTAAATTAGAACACGATAATACTTGCAGTTTGTGAAACGTTTGACAAATATCACTTCACATTTTGAAAACATCTGTTCATTTTTTTTATTTTTATTTTTTTGTGCTACTCTTTGACTTCTCTGCCGCCTCTGTGTATGTTCACGGATGGTTATCTCTGAGCTGGTATGTATAATTACATGCGGCTTCCTGATTCGCTGAGCGTATTTCTCCCGACAATGAATTTTGTTTAATTCTATGTCGGCGCTGGAATCTCCAAAGCCATCCATGGCTTGCCCTAAAACGAGATTCATTCTCCATACTTTTTGCCATTTTTTCTGCTTGGGCCTTGAGAATTGTTCCAGAGATGGGAACACCTTGTTCATGTTGCTGTGTGAACCATGCGTACACAGCATCATCTAATTCAGTATCATTTGCAGTCCGTGCTCATTTTCATTTGATCCCATTATCTGAATCAACATCATGTAAATAATCCCGAAGTTTGTGCTTATCCTTAAGCCAACCTCTAAATGTCGACTCAGCAATTGTTTAGTTCATTGCAAACGTTGGATCTCGCTTCGCCATTATGAACCCTATCTATGATGCACAGCTTTTCAGTCCCTGAGTACACCTTTCGCTTACTTCCTTTGCTCTCCATGGTCACATTTACAAATGAATAGGATACATTACTGATATTATATACTTTAGTGATGTTAAATACATAAAAATGTGAAACCATTTTCGATTGGTCAAATAAAATGAGTTTTGAGAACGGTAATGACCACAAGAACTTATGCTGCTATTGGCATGCCTTTTAATTTTTTTTAATTCTACTTCCCTTGCTTGATTTGATACAAAAGACATATTCAGAGTGATAAAACAACACAGGTCTCTTTTAATTGATTTTTTAATGCAACAAACAGTTCCCCAAGTTGTTGATCAAAACAAAGCTGTCATGTAATTAGGTTCTCACAGAAGTACTCAAGGGTTTCGATGTGACGGTCGATTGACTCTTTTCATGTTTTCATAGAAGAGAATATGTTGCGATTATAGTGTTTACATTGAAGCGAAATTAAAGGATTAGAACGTGAATTTCACATAGCAAAACATTTAATTCGTGTTTATTTCATTCTCTGTTGCCACCTGTTAGCATTTACCAGAATTTTTCATTGATCGCTGTTTCACCAGACTGTTTATTTACAGTGTATGAACAACTACTTCTCTCCAAAAAAAACCCAAACATAATATGTGATATCTTATTAGAACTTGCAAATTTCACAATATGGATTCTATCTTTACGGGCAATAATCACCATTTCCGATGATTAAATGAGCTACCGTATTTCATGTATTTTTTCGTAACCTTTAATTTTTCGAACACAATCCAGTTATCAAAATAATAATTATTTAAATGTATCATAATTTTTCGTACATATCACTTTGTATTATTTGAAAAATTCTTTAAATTATCGGACATAACATTTCCACTAAGAAGATTTACGTTTGCAAAAAAGATCGAAAATAGCATATTCCCATTTTGTTTTTACAAAAATTAATGATTAATAATTATTTTTTCGTGTACGAAAATTTACATAAAATACGGTATGTATCGAGGTTCAATTTACCAATTTACCAATTCTTATCGCGACTTTTTTCACGTTCAGCACATTTTAAAATATATTTTCTTTGGAAAAAAATCGGGAGCCATGCCGGACACCGCGTTATAAGCGGGTTCGTGAGTTATCCGGGCGCGAGTTATCGAGGGAGTGGTGTAGGATGGTAATTAATGAAGGTAATACAAAATGTATGATTTTAGGGACATCACAAAAGCTACACAAGTTAGGGAACACAGAACTATCTCTTACAATAAATAATCATCAGTTAGAAAATGTTAAACATGAAAAACTTGTTGATGTGTCTGTAAATAACAATTTACAATAGGATGACCTTATTGATAAGGTTTGTAAAACACTGTCATCCAAAATAGCCCTACTCAGCAGAATTGAGAAATATTTACCTATAGAAACTCGCAATATATACTACAATTAATATATTCTTCCAGCAATGGATTACTGTTCATTTGTGTGGGGAAAATGTGCCAAATCTCAGCTTGACAGGCCTTATAAACTTCAGAAATGGGCAGCTCACATTATTTAGATGCAGCTATTGATCATCCATCAAATGCATTGTTTACAGAACTAAAATGTCTCACAGTATATGAAATGATAGATTTTGACAAGGCAGTTCTTGTATATAAATGTCTGTGTGTAGCTGCACCAGAGTATCTTCCAGATTTATTCAGGCTTTTTTCAGCATAGTACCAGTTGAGATCATTGTCACATGGAAACCTTCAAGCACCAAAACCAAGAACAGAGCAATTTAAAAAAGCTTCCGATACTCTGGTACAGTTCTGTGGAATAAGCAGAATGTCTTTTCAGAAGACTCATCCCCACTGGCTTCACAAGATTTTGAGGATCATCTACATAGATCCTTCACACCTGCTCCTAGCCCATCACAATTGGCCTTAAAGCATCATTGCTCTCTAACAATCCCTTTTCTCACTATGGGAAAAGCTTCTCCAGGACTTGTTTGCCAAGAGACTCAACAATAGACTTCCCATTTTTGTGCCTTTATTCCCAGACCAGGGCGCATGGGTAGTAGTTGCATTTAGCTTCTAGTGGGATCATCTGTTCAAGTATGCCTTTCTACCTTTCCAACTGCTACATTAAACATCAGCACTTCACTGTGGCCTCAATGATCCTGGTACAGTGATCTTCTAGACCTGTTGATAGATTAACCTAGGTCTCTTCCCCACAGGAGAGATCTTCTATTGCAACATAAGGACTCCATCCTGCACAACAACCCACATTTTCTCCACCTTCATGCTCAGCTCATCTAAGGGGATCTATTCATCAGTTAAAGTTTTTGGACCAGGTTGCCAGCTGCATCATTCAAGCCAGGAGAGCTTTGACATCCTAGGTCTAGGTCTATGATACCATATGGAGAATCTCCTGTGATTGGTGCAGTAGGAAATACATTGATCCTAGCTGTCCCTCTGTAACTTCCATTGCTGATTTCATTTTGTTCATTTCAAGAACAAATGATGTTTAGTATCAACTAATAAGGGATATAGAGCTGTCATTTCCAATACATTTGAATTTGCTCAGGGCTCAGCCATTAGTTCAGATTCACACTCTGTTGGTTTCTTTATGTATTTTGAACTGCAGAGACCTGTCTCCCACTCTCTTAGGCCCAGATGGAATCTTTTTTGTGTTTTATGGTCTTAACCAAAACCCCCTATGAACTATTGAGTGACGCCTCTTTTCAGGACCTTATACCCAAGACTGGTTTTTTACTTGCTCTAGCATCTGAGAGAAGATGCAGTGAGATTCGTGCTTTGTCTGTTGACACAGGCTGTCTCCCCTAGTGCATCCAGTTGCCATCATTGTACCTGTCCTTTATTGTTTGTTGTTGTACACTCTATTCAGTATATTGTCACATGATATGAGATTGACTGTTTTGGATGGATTTACTTGAATAGTCCAGATCAAATTTACATACTTTTTATGCAACTTGATTTTTTCTTTAATAATTATAAAATTAGTTTGCACTGACATCATATGGTACATTCTAAATGCATTTTGTCTCTATATTTTATTATGTTAATATATCCTTTTAATGTGTTGTAATCATCAGCTCCATTAATTTATTTGTGTGTCAGCAAAATCTCAAAGAATGTACAGAATATTTTAAAAATCAATTGGTGACAGCTTCTTAAAAAAATAGATCAAGTTGAGAGATAAGTATTGCAGATACATGTATTTCCAAAAGCTCCAAACTTTAGTTTTCACTTAAAATTGGTATGCATAATCAGATGAAATTCATGTCTAGAACAGTATCTATACTTGCTTGTATTCTTGATTTAAATAATTTGCAGTCTGTAAGCCTTTTCAGATGGGATTATTTTTAAATGTCAAACAATTGAGATATAATGTGCAGATTCTGGTTGCAGAGTTCACAATAAACAGCAATTCAGTATAGGTCTCTTGTACTCAGCATGGGTCTGTTGTGCAGTGGCATTGAGTTCTGAAAGATTTTCTCTTTTAGCATGTACCTGTTTGCATGGCACCTGTAATGAAGGCCCAACAGGAGATGGAAAATGTCAGCCTGGTTGTTACGGATTGTATACTGGTGAAAATTGTGACAAGAAGAACATACCCTGTGGGAGCCAGCTAGAATTCTGCCATGCCAATTCTGTCTGTGTGCAAAATGAATTTACTAATAACTTCACGTAAGTATACATACTTGTTTCCATCCAGAATAATATATAAATCTGATGGGATTATAATAAATTCTTGTAAAGTAATAACCGCATAGAAGTTATATTTTGATCTACTTTGTCTCTTGTTCGTGGGAGTACTGTAATAATAATAGTAATAATAATAATAATATTAACTATTATACCATTCTGAGGCTTAAACCAGCAACATGAAAGTAACTGTTGTAACTAAATGGTATAAAAAATTGATGTCAGTTTGAGTAAATTTTAAATACCCTTGTTCATGACATTCTGTTTGTGACATGGTAAAACTAGTGAAAGGACGAAAAAGAAGATTTAATTGGTGGAATTTTATCTTACAGTCCATGATAATATTTACTCTCTGTTATTTGGCAGATATTAACTTCATAAATATAGAAAATGTAATTGAAGTTCAGTAAACTCATGCTAATGAAAAATATTTTGTTTCAAGCTTTTAAAAATCTAGGATAACTATTGTGCATTTGGCACCACTATATTGCAGAGGTAAGATGTATGTATGAATGATATGAAACCATCAGAGGATCTAGGAATGGTTCATTTCATTGCAAAGTTAGGTTGTATTCAATACAGTGCTGTATAAACTACAGCTAAGAATCTTGCTCAAGTGAAGATGTTCTCATCAAATCAAACATGTAACCATACTAAACCTCAGGTTTTTAATTAAGATGCATCTTTATTGTCAACAAGGACATAAATTTGTGATGGTTTCCAACCTGAATGGAAAAAGGGTGATGCTTTGATTGCTGGAACTATTACTTGAAAACATAACTCATGCTGTGTCTGGTCCAAAAATTAAATGCATTAATTCCTATTTTAGCTTCAGCATCAGGAATGTCTGGCTAGTAAGTACAGTAATTGGTTTGTTTTGTTACTTTAGATATACCGTAAATACAAGTTTCAACTGTGTAGTACATGTACTGTAACCATAAAAACAAGCCAACCTTGTGATGTCATGGGCATTTGCTAATGGCAGGCAGCTGATAGTGACAGCGATGATACAGTACTTGTAGCAGTTTATTTCACAGAATACTAAATATTTTCCATTCTAGTGAGGAGATTATTTAAAACATGTCTCCTACATGCAGTGTGCTACATAAAATGCAAAATGGACTTTTCCTTTAAGATGTTTTAGTCTCCAAAATGAAATGTGCAGGAATATTTTAAAAACTGGATATTTTCTAGACAAGTTGTCGTTAGGCAAAATGACTCTTGATGAAACTTTGTATGCTTTTAGTACTTTGAGTATTAATGAATCTCAGTTTGGTTGTCGACTATATTACGGATGTAGAGTTAGCATGCCTGCCAGTCTTATAGATATGTCTTTCACCAATACAGATGTATATGCCCAGTGGGTTACAGAGGCGATGGTATTACATGTGAGGAGATCGATCCTTGTGCAGTGGCAGACAGAGGTGGTTGCCATATTCAGGTAAACAGGAGACACTTAATGAATTTATCCATGGAGTTCTGTGAGAACCAAAGGTGATCGTTAATGTTTGGCTTTTTTCATGTAGTTTGAACCGTGAAAAATCACTCTCTTGAGTGTACTGGAAATTCACTATCTTGAGCATATTGGAAGATTTGCACCTGCAAAACAGAGATAGGTGGAGGTAGGGCATCTGCCATGGAATCCAGCGACTATGGGTTTGAGCCCATACTGAGCCAAGCTGCATCTTGAGAAATATACAATCTATAGAATTCAGTGTGTCGGTTCGTCCAAACATGTATCCTTCACATCACTTGCTTTATAAATTCCCCATGTGGCTTCAGTTGTCAGTTCATCCATCCAGGTGTCCTTCACATCATCTATTTATAAATTATCAATGTGGCTTCAGGTGTCTGTTCATCCATCCCTGTGTCTGTCACATCATCAACTTTATAAATTCCCCGTGTGGCATCAGGTGTCTGCTCATCCATCCAGTTGTCCTTCACATCACTTGCTTTATAAATTCCCCATGTTGCTGCAGGTGTCTGTTCTTAATTCCCTGTATCCTTCACACCATCTACTATACATACCTGCCATGACTTTTATCAGGGTTCCACATTACCACATGCATGATCTTGATAGCACAGTGGTAACATTATTTCATCACAAATTAGCATTACTGGATACAACTTTAATCCTCAGAATGTGCATTAGTAAGGATATATGCCTAATGTTGGTGGTTTTCTCCAGGATTTCTAGTTTTCACCAGCAATCACCTCATCATTCACTTGGGGGAGTCTCAGTAGCAAGTGTGTCTTACTTGGAGCTGAAAAGGTGTGCATTAAAATCGTATCCTTAGATAATCATGGATCAGTGATGGTGTGGCCTTGGTCAAGATGCTTCCTTTCAATTGCCTTGGCACTAAATAACCTATATGTGTTGCTGATCCATAAAACAACAAACCATGCCAAATACACTAGCATGAACTTGCTGTGAATTCACAAATATTCATGGGCAATTGAGAGAACTTGCTGTGAAATTACTAATATTCATGGGTATGATATTGACCTCCACTCATTATAGACCTGAAGAACTTATGCAGTGTCATCCATCATCCATCCACTAGCACAAGACTAAATTTTCAACACAAATTCATTACCAGGTCTAGTTGTTCCTAAAAGAAAATGATGCCTCTTAGACATCGAATATACTCCTCCTGAATGGATGGTCATATTGACATAGAGTTTTCACTAAAAGACTTCTTAATAAAAAATCTTTCTATTACTACTCCTTCTTAGCAGATGGTCATTATCAACATAGAATTTTCTCTAAAAGACTTATGATGTCCAGTTGTTCCTAAATGAGAGTGGTGCTGATCTGTCATCCAATACTGTCGTCATGATAACTATCTTGAAAATGGTATGACTGCTACTCCAGAAGAGATGGTCACATCAACATTTGATGTTACCTTGAAGACTCTTTATAAAATGGACTTGATCCCAAATGAAAATGATGCCCCTCAGACAGTCAGTCGGGCTATCATGGTTGCATCTTGAAAACATTTTTAATGCCACTATTTCAGAATGGATGGTCATATCAGGGCTTTCCCTTAAACACTCCTTTTGATGTTTAATTGGTCTGAAATGAAAATATTACCAATGAGATATCCAATATATCCACCATAGAAAACTTTAGTACTGCTTCTCCTCCTGATTGGATGATTGTATTGACATTGGGTTTTAATAATAACAGTAATAATAATAATAATGAGGACTTTGTATAGTGCCTAATCTTTAGAAGCTCTAAGGGCTTTACAACATTAGACAAACTTATATAATGATATGATTACAAAAACACAACACCATGAAATTAAGAAACAGAAAACATGCTGAAAATATCTATGGTAAGGAAACATTAGGTCTTTAAGTCTGTTCTTGCAGTCGAAATAGGTGAGTTTTAAGAGTGCTCTTGAATGAGATCACTGTGTCTTTGTGTCAAAGTTCAGTGGGCAATTCATTCCGTGTTGCTGGGCCTTGGTATGCAAAAGAACATTGTCCATATGACTTCATTTTCTTAGTGGGAATAATGAGAATACGATTGTCAGAAGAGGATCGTAAGTATCTTGCTGGTGTGTACACATGGGTGAGGTTGGATAGGTATGTTGGACTGGAGCTCTTCAGTGAAATATAGCAGAGAACAAATTTTATGTTTGATTCTGGATTGAATGGATAGCCAGTATAGGGTACAGAGAAGGGGTGTGTGTGTGTGTGTGTGCTCAGATCATGGTACTCTAAGAATGATCAGAGCAGCTGTGTTTTGAACTTTTTGAAGTTTCTGGAGTAGATATTGAGATGAACCAGACAGAATTGAGTTATAATAGTCCAGTCTTGAAAGTACTAAGGAACACACAAGTATTTTAGTGGCATCAACTGAAAGATAATTGCAAATGGAGCTGATGCGTCTAAGCTCAAGATATGCAGCCTTGCATATGTTCATGACATGTTGGTGCAATGAGAGAGTACTGTCAAGAGTAACACCTAGGTTTCATACTGACTGTGTGAATTTAATGTTGGCGCTGCTGATATTTATTGTTTGAGGTAAAGGATGTGAATGAGAAAGTCTTTGTGTTGTAATCAGAATGGCTTCAGTTTTATCATCATTCATCTGCAGCTTGTTACATGTCATCAATGATTTCACATCAGAAATGCACCTCTCTACACCTTGGATGGTAGCTTCAACTTAACTTGGTTGGCTAGATTTGTATATTTGGGTGTCATCAGCATACAGTTGGTGAGACACTGGATGATGATCTATGACACTTGAGAGCAGCTGAGTGTATAGAATGAACAGAACAGGTCCAAGAACAGACCCCTGTTAAACACCACAACATAGATCAACTGGGCTGGAGTGTATTCCATTTGTGGACACAATTTGTATTTTTGCAAAAAGACTTCATAGTTGGTCCTAAATGACGCTGGTGTCCACTTCAGACATCCAGTATGGCCACCAGTGTGGCCATCGTGTAAATCTTGTTTTCATGTCTCCTCCTGAATGGTATAGTTGTGTCCACATGGGGTTTTTGCTAAAAGATTCAAGATGTCTATTTGATGTATAGTTTTCCTTAATTGACATTTTTAGTGAGCTGACCATTTATAGTAAAATTTACAAGTTTCTCAGAAGTGGAATGCTTCTTAGTTGAGGCTGTTACCATAAATTTTGTTTATTTAACCATTTTATTTAGTTTTAACTACATATCAGTATTTGTTATATCAGTCTTGCATAGCTTCAACAGTAACTACATCACCCGGAGCAGGTATGGTAGCATCCTCTGCAAATAAGTTTGTGTGCTCTGTCCATAGAGCGAAGTCATTCATAAATTTTGTGTTTCACTGAGTTTATGAACACAGTGATATTTATGTGGATTATGTCCAGATTTGTATTTAATTGCATTCCAATGAACAGTTTGATAGTCAGCACTCTGCCATTGATTTTAAGGTCAGAAGTCTTGACTTAGATATTTAGCTGTACTGACTTATAAACAAGATAACTCAAATAAACTATGAATGGATTTTTATCATTTAACCCACTTTATGCATGCATGCGAATCCCCCAGATGGGAGTATTTTCCTCTCAAGATTAGGGTGTTTCATGACCCTCTAGTCACTCACTGAAATCTCCAGTGTATGCAAAATTATTACTGAAAAATGTTGGGTTTGTTTCTTTTTTTTCACACCTTGATTCCAGTGCTGCACATTTACAATAATACTGCCTCTGATCATGTGACTGGGAATTGGCTTCAGCAGGAAAGCTAATTTAGTTGCTAATTTAAAACAGCATAGAATAATTAACACCCCTTTGATTCTGTTAGCAGGGTCAGTTGGCTTTGTTGTTTAAAGTTTGTCAACATGGATTATACTATGTGTAATCAAAAGTAATTCTGAAAGTATTAAAGAGATTAACTGATTCTGGTTGGATTATTAAAAAGCAGTCTGCATAAAGCAAGATCAGCTTGACTTCAGCGCTTGTTTGTTGAGGTATCTAATTGTATACTATCTCACAATGATAAAACACCAAAATCTAAGCAACCAAAATGTAACATGAAATTCAGTGATGGATGAAATGGTAATTTCAGGGGTTGGAATTAGTTCAGAGGAAATGAATATGAATTCTGCCCTTCCCATAAAGCTGATTTTAAAATAAACTATGGTGGCATTATACATCATGCAGCATATGTAATCATATTAAACTTAAGAATGAATAAGCAATCTCTGAAATTCGTATTTGCAGAATCTGCATCAAATGTGGATGAAGATTTTGATGCTGAGACACTGTTTGCCAGCTTTATAGGTGAATATAATCTCCCATTTACAGTAGCAGATCATTTTTCAGATCTAGTCAAAATAATGATCCCTGACTCTGAATTCACTCCAAAGTTCACATAGAAATGAATAAAAACTACTAAGTGACCCAAGCTTTGGGTCCTCATTGGGATAAGAAAATCGAGAATACAATGAAAAATTTACCATTCTTATTGATATTCCTCCATCTTTTGAATTCAAAAGTCCTAACCATTTTTTGCAAATCTCCATGTTCGTCATATCTGGCTTCTTTGTTCTGTCACATGTCTTCTAAAAGGTATTACTGGGAACCTGTAGATTAACCAACTTAGCATGTGGTTATATCTTTACATTCTCTGAGATAATTTCAGTGATCTACTGCCCATGATAACAGGTTTAAAGTCAAAGGCCATGACATATATGGACTGCACTTGCAGGTATCTTGTGATAATGTTAACTCCCTGGAGATACTTTTTGGTCCATAGAACATCAGTCCCTTCAAGGGACTCTTATTGAGAGTGTGTCATTAAAGTGAGCAATTAAATTAAGCAGGAAATTGTGCATTGGCACATATAGGCCAAAACAATGTTATGGTCAAATTGATGTAGCATGAATTTAACATTTGGAACAGAGACAAAATACATGTAGTAGTTTCTTTGTATGATTTTCCATCTACTGGTACAATTTAATCTCCATTAGCATGTAGCGTATACATTATTTTATATGTTGGAAACAGTTGCAGGCATTGATCACCAGGTGTAAATGTACTTTTTCAAGGATCTTGTCTTCTTGCTGATATGCAGCAGCATTATTGCCTAATACAGTATTATTTTTCTATCATAAATTTCTTGCAATCTTGATAACTTGACAATAAACTATTTTAATGTCCTTTCTTATGTACATATCTCATATGAGTGGGGAAATTTTTATTGTCATTGATGCTGTACTTTCAAAATTAATTTATTGCCCTGGATTGTCCAGAATTTTGCATCCACAATTTTTCTAGCTGGAATTGCTAATAACTCTTAGCCATGCTTTACAAAGGTGCATAGTGCCAATTTCTTGTGCAGACTCATCCAGTTATTTTAAGAAGATCATTTATTTTCACCTACAGGCAAACTGTACAAAGACTGGCCCTGGTCAACACAAATGTACGTGCACTGAAGGCTGGACCGGGGATGGCAAATACTGTTATCCTGCAATATCTTGCAAACTTCATGCCGACTGTGACATTAATGCCGACTGTTATCAGCAGATAGGGTCCACAGAGGTACTAGCATAGTTTTTATCTTGGTCTACATATTCATGTACATTTGCACTTGCCTATTCCTTTTCATGCTAATTTTCATTTCAGCATGATGATTTATGCAAAGCAGATTAAATAGAACATGCTCACTTGCCATTTTGAGTATGAATGTCTTTCGTCAGACAAGTGAATTTGAAATGTACTTATATACTCGCTTATTAGTCGAGATCAACTGCAAACAACAAAGATCATGATTGGCCATTGCATAATGCACCAGCTGATTAGGGTCTGTGTTGTTTGTTCTACTGATTACTCCTAACAAACTGTACAGACCCCTCTGCCAGTGCATTATATGTCAACAGATCTGGGTCTGTGCTCTTTGCAATAGTACTTGTCTTGTTGTTGAGTATGTATGGTAGACCACCCAGAAGCACTAAGGCTTAGATTTACAACTGACAGAGTTTTTCGTGCTTGAATTTTTCAGCATTATAATCATAATATGGTCACACAGTATTATAATATAAGTTACTTGCAAAATTGTCCACAAACTTTTTATTTATGGAGATGATAATTGTAGATAACTTTCACTTTATCATGATAGTTCCTTGCTGTTAGATTATGTTTTCAAAAATCTTTATGTAGTAATCTGAAAATTTACTTAATCATCCATGATGTTATAGGTTGAAAACAAAATTAATAAATTGATAAAGGACACAGGGTTGTTATTCAGCAAAGTCCAGGTATTTCTCTAAAAATAATAGGAAATATGTTTCAGTTAAGTCCTTGATTTCTGTGAGGTTGAATACTAATTCAGACCTAATCTATTGCTTTCATTCTGTTTTTGGAAGTTCAATTTTTGCATTTGTTTTGCAGGGAATACATTTAATTCTGCTTTCGTTTTTCAGCATGTTTGTAAATGTAAAGATGGTTACCATGGAAATGGGACATTCTGTGTACTAACAAACATGTGTACCACAAATAATGGTGGCTGCCATCCCAAGGTAACAATGAGTAATGACTGTATTTGGTGTCTGCACATATTAAAGCATATGCATATGTACACCCTCACTGTATTTCAACCACACATTCTATATAGTTCCTAGGCAACAGTTTAGAGTGGGTTTCATGGCACCTACCCCCCTGGAAGGGATTAAAGAGGCTAACTTTGTACATGTACATTAATTATTTTCTTTCTTACTTTTTTACATTTAGCTAAGGTGTTTTTCACATTTTAGAAATACTGTTATTCCCAGAATCATGTAACTTGCCTTTGGTAAAGTTTCTGTGTTTAACTCATGATTAAATAGATTCTCTGCCCTCAGTATATACTGGTATTCCTTTATTCATGTAACTTGGTGAAAGTGTCCATCTTGACGAGTACTAATCTTTCATCAAAACAATTGACCTATATTTCATGTTTCACTGATCTGGTTCAGTTTTATTTTTAAAGCTTTGTTAATGCTTGAATTATTAAACTTCATGATTGCATGCATCTCTATTGGTAACACACCATTACCCAAAAATAATATCACTGTGACCTACATTTCCAATTTTACTGGCTTTGGTGAAGATTGTTGCATTAAGCTCCTGACCAGATAGGTTTGTTGCACACTGTATATACGCTGTTATACTAAAATTCATGAAACTTGATGAGGGGACATATCTTGATGACTACTACTCTCTGATCGCAAAAGCAGGCCAATGTGATCCATATTTCATGTGTCACAGAGTTTGGTTGAATCTTCTGTTACATATATTGTATAATCACAAAACTTAGAGATCTTATGTACCTCTAGCAGTACCACACCACTGAAACAAAAGATCATGGTGACCTTCATTTCAAATTTTTGTCTGTTTGGTTTGTTAAAACTTTTTGGTCTTAAACTATGTAACAGAAAGAGAAACCAGCAAGTTTAGAAAACTATCAAATAATTTATTTTCCTAAGTTACAAGTGAAATTTCAAGAGGAACTTACAGTATTATTAATTACTTCCCCCAAATTACTAAATGTTTTATCACAAGTCCAATAGTTTAGACTGAATTTCAATATTGAAAGTGCTGATGTCCCAAAGGTCTTGAATGTGTTTATGTACAAATAGTCTTGATGTATCACAATGGAAGAATGTCACTAATTCATAAACAAGACCAGGCCTTGAACTTAAATTCAAGTAAACATCTTCTAAAAAAAATGATAAAAGTCGGGTAGACACAACCCTCAGTCATGACAATGGTCAGGTAGGCCAAAACTCATCCTTCAGTCACAAAGGCCAAACAGACAATATAAATTAAACTATGTAACAGAAAGAAAGCAAATCAAGCAAGTTTAGTAAATTAACAAATAAATTGATTTCTCTAAGTTACAAATGAAATTTAAGAGGAACTTATAGTATTGTGAGTTAAATCCCAAATAATCCTAACTATTCTATCACAAGTCCAAAAAGTTTAGAATGTTCAGAATGAATTTTATTATTAAATTTGATGATGTACCAAAAGTCTTGAATATGTTAATGTACCAATAGTCTTGATATATCACAATGATATAATCCAGAATGTTTTTGAATAAATTCACAATAATCCCAAAGTAGCATCTTAGAATAGAAGGTTAATGAGCATTCTTTAATTCCAGTTAATGATTAAATAAATGATTCCTATCAAATTATACCTGAACACAACAGTAAATGATTTCATAGAATGATTTATATATATATATATATATATATATATATATATATATATATATTATGATTATGACCTTATGGTCTTAAACTAAGTAAAAGAAAAGAGCAAAAACCAATAAATTTGTAAAATTCAACAGATAATTTATTTCACTGGAATAAAAAGTAAAAATTGAAAAAGAACTTACAGTATTGCTATTTAAATCCTAGATAGTGCAAAAGGTTCTATCACCAGTCCTAATGAATAAAATTATAATTAAATCCTAATGGTGTTCAAATTAAGATCCAGCACGCAAGGTGCTGATGTGTCTGTAGTTTTGAATGTACTAATGTACCAGTGACTAACAGTCTTCCAATTAATCACATAAATATAATCAAAGATGTCCTTGCCTGAATTCACTATAATTCCAAATTAATGTTTCTGTCGAAGAATATTTTTAAGAGCACTTTATATTTTCAGTGAATAAATATTTGAATAAATAATTCACCCATATCAAATACTGAACACAACAATAAGACTGATTTCTGCTTCAGATATTATTGAATGCGTGAATAATGTTTAGAGTAAACAAGATTATATAAAAATCTTAGACACAAAAGAAGGACCAGGATGTAGGACAAAAGTTCATTTCTAGAACAATCTAAGTTATAATTAGATCAGATCTGTTACTGAAATTGTAATAAAAACATGGTAAACATAATGTCCATGACCCAGACAGATCGCAGCCCTCTGATCCTAATATTTAACCCACACTCTTACGAAAATATTAGTTATGTATTTTTTGTTTACCAATGAAAAACATCATCAGTGTCTCTAGTCAAGAACAACATGAATTTGATTTTGGACAAGGTCAAGTCCAAAATACAATTATATATAATCATGAGAAAACCTACCAAATACAAATTATATATATTAAGTTCACTTGGCATAAGACAATACAAAGGTCATTTCTTAATTTTCAAATGGTCCAAGATCACTTTAGTCTGAATTTATATGATGATGTTTACAATGGCTACTTGAGACTAGAGATAGTAGAGGTGAGTTTTGTATTTGTTGATTATGATCTGATTTTATTACTGTTGGTACAGTATAGTACAGTCAGCCAGTCTGATTAATCTGTCATTGTCATTGAAATTGCAGATAAAGCTTTATTGTTAAACGTATAAAGGCTATTGTCTGATTAAAAGAATTTGGTTAGAAGAGACAGGGTTAAATTGGTTTCTGTTGATACTGTTAGAGATCCATAAATGCAGTTTAGGCCATTTATATTATCACAGGAAATCTTTTTATGTGAGAAACCAATGCAAAAACTTCCAAATGTTCTGAAGAGAGTAGGGTGTCTCTAACCTTCATTTCATGGCTGTCACTTCTCTGGTGCATACCAAGCAGAAACACCCATCACTTTTTGAATCTGCAGTGATGTATATTTTTGATGCATATTGTAAGATCCATTGGAAGATACACATAATGGTATATTGTGATCACGTGCTTTCAGAAAGTATCAGGGATATTGTGATTAGCCTTGTCTGTTACCCATCCATCTGATGGTCAATCTGTCATCTGTTCATCCATCTGTAACTACTGTATCTCATCTTAATCCACAGGGTGGGAATTCAGCAAACTTAGTACATAGGCTGGCCACATGATAACCACTAGAGAAAAAATTTGGCCACATCAACTTTGGGTTTTAATGAAAATAGACATTTTATAATGTATTGTTAGTTCTATTTGAATATGGATATAATCTTACATTAATTATGTCCACTTTGGTGGTCATCTAGAAAATCTGTTTACCTCTGCTCCTCCTGAACCAATGGTCATATCAACATGGGGTCTTCACTAAAAGACACCTTATGAAGTGTGGTTGGTCCTGAAAGAAAATGCTGCTGATAAAACATTCAGCCACTGCAGGCTTTTTGAAAATTTTCTTATTGCTACAACTCAATTCCATGTAATGTAACTTACTGCACTCTTTGAGGGAATAAAGTTGATATAACAGATTACAACAATATATTTAAATGATTTTTCACATTGTTTTTATCATTACATTTTGGATTTTTTTTCTTGTTGCATTTCATGTTACATTTGTTTGGACAGTTTTATTGTCCTAAAGTTGTTGTGTAGTTCTTCATTTTTACGTTGTTCATACGTAACATTTAGTTGATACCGTATAGCCACTTGGTTTAAAAATATGTTGATAATAAGCCTCATAATTCAGACACTTTTCCTCAATGATGAATCCAGAATATAAAGTTGCATCAGGGAGTTATATGTCACTGTATTTGTATCAGAAAATATGAATAAGTTTTTCTGAGTAAAACTTTACGACCATGGGAGTGTAGTATTAGTAAAAAAAAAACAAGTTCATATTTTCAAATAGAAAGGCAGTGACCTTTTCATTATATGCTCATTTAATTTTCCTACCTAAGGCTTAATAATAAAAGAATACACTACAAGAAACGAAGTAATTGAAATTTATACTGTATTCCAAAATAAATACACAACTGTAGATTCATCAGTATACAGTAATAATATTAATACACACATAGCACCACCCAGTGACCTTTGAACTTTGGCATGTACTTGATATTAATTTAAAATAAATTCTGATTTTGGTCTTCTTAGAATTTAAATTTAGAGTCATATTTTGAATGAATGTGCATTAAAACAACTTTTCCAGTTGGTCTGGAATGGATCAATTTTGTTTTTCTGTTGAGCCACCTCAGTTTTGCTTTTCTGCTTGTGATGGACTGGATTTATTAGCTGAGTCTATTCCATATGATGTACATGTGATTTCAGCAGTGGACTGGCATTGAATCAACTACACCTCTGTTCCATCATTGATTGTTTGGAATCATAATGTGTGAAAAAAATATTAATTCTTTTAATTGAAATTATCAATTTGTCACTTGCATGCACACTATTGGAGGGATCCCTGCTATGTACATGTGTGACTGATAGATATGTGATAGCCCTTGACCTCAGTATGCTTTTTCTGTGCTATTCTTATAGATCCTTGAGAGCACTGGTCATAGTCTGAACCTTTCTATTTGCGAAAAGTTACGAAACATTTCTCCTAAATAACTCTTTAAATGATCAGAATGGCATTTTCAATAACTGTGTCTCTCATGTTTGTTGTGGACATTGTAAATATCATGTTCATTCATTTGTTTGTTTGAAAGTTTCATTTGTGACTTGGTGAACTCATCCACATCATTAACTTTTTCATCTCTACTTTCAAATGGATGAAAAAACAGCTTGTTTAGTTCATCCATATATAAATCTAATAAACCAAGAGCTAAAGCAAGTACTACATGAGTGTTCATTGTTTGTTTGCAACTGTAGATCCTATTACACGGTACTATTTTTAGCAACTGTAGTTCTTAATACATGGTGTTATTTTTAAACACGTGCACTATGAAGCCTGCAGTATGGAAATATACTGCACGATTTTGACAATGTAAAGTTATGGGAGAAAAAAATGAGTGTATAATAATAATAATAGTAGCAATACTAGAACATTTTGGATAAAAGAAGGCTTGACAGGTTTACCATGAATAGTATCTATAGTATTTTATTAAAATTCTGTAGGCAGTCTGTACCCCAGATGGTCCTGGAGCACTTAATTGCACTTGTCCCAGTTCGGATGGCTATGCAGGTGATGGCTATGAGTGTTATGGTACTATCGTGACACAGATCATGGATCATCCCAACCTAACTCTTGTTGCCAGTCTTTTGAAGGTATTTTCTTGGAATTTTCTGTTCTGTCTCATAATAGAAAAAATATTGCACTTTGGAAACCATATTGAGTGTTTTCACAGTTTCAAATGTTTCCTGAAAAAATAGGCTTTGTAACTGAGAAATCTTGTTATAAATGCATCTCTAGATAAAATTATATTTAATTTGTGCTGAAGTAAACCAGATAGACAGTTTGTTGCTCAATTAAATTTGTTTATAATTCTTTAATTAGCTCAACTGGCCATCAGTCAACAAATTCTATTATCAATGTTTAAGAAAGCTGTGGACCAGTTTCAAGTAAACTTTGTACAGAGCATACAGGAATGAAGGCCTTTCAAGATGCATTGATGATACTTATCTGGCTCGACTCCATTACCGAAATTAGACAAGTCTTGTAACAGCTTCTTTTCTAAAACCACCCAACAGATGTTTGCTAAATTTGACAGGAAGCATGCTGGCATAAAAGCCTTTCACATTTATACAAATGATGTGATCTTTCATCAAATATGGCTACCATTACTAAAAATAGAAAAACCTTCAAATGATTTCAGAAAGAATGCTTGGCAGAATTTTAGCAAATTTGACAGCATCCTGGCATAAGAGCCATTTAGCTTTATACAAATGATGCCATTCAACCACCAAGTATGGTTATTATTATTACAATACAGAAAAATCTTGAAAATGCTAGGTATGACCACTTTTCTGTTTTGTACTAATGATGTCGGATCCAGTATCACATGTTTCCACAGTTACTAGAAACAGAAAAAATTCTTCTCCAAAGTTTATCAATTTGACCAAACTTGATAGAAATGCATGATGACATGAAGGTCTCTCATTTTTCCAGAAATGGTAATGATCATCATCAGATATGACCACCAATGCCAAAAAGAGACCAGAAGTTTCAATTGGTTTTGTTTCAAAAACTGGTATGCAAATTTTGACCCCATTTGACAGGAAGAATTCTGGCATAAAGGTCTTTTAATTTTTTGTGTATTATGCCAGTCTCTATTAAAATAATCCAACATGGCCAGTTTTACTAAAAATAGAAAAGTTTTTCAATGTCTTCCAAAAATTCACTTACAGATTTTGAACAAATATGACAGAAAACATCTTGCATGAAGGACATTCAGGTTTATACAGATTATGCCACTTACAAATGGAAAGTCTCTTAAATGACCTCATTTGAAAATTGGTCAAGAGAAGTTGCCCCAGTTTCAGAAAAGACATGACATAATGTCTTTCAAGTTTGCACAAAAGATGATCTGCCATCCAATATGGATGCCATTACTAAGAATAGAAGAAAAAAAATCCCTTTTGATGTTGGAATGCACAGCTTTCGTGGCCAGTTGCCCTGGCATTTTGTTTAAGGTACATGACCACCAGATTTGAAAGATACTCCTTGAATTGTTGTAGCAGTAAACAAGGATTGCTCATGGTAAGTGTAAAAAAAATCACATAAAGTGAAAATGTTTCACTGTTCTTAAAACATTTTTCATACAAAATTTAATTTTGTTTTAAAAATCAAATATTTGTATGCACCAGCATTATGATGTTGCCTGTACATGTGTTACCAGTTGCATGTTTTGCCCCAAATTCGAGTTCTCCACCATCTTCAGGTGCCAAAATTTGTGGATGGCTCCCATGTGGGTTAAGGAAGAGTCAAAAGGTCAAGGTCACTGTGACTGAAAGAAGAACAATGGTTTCCACAGTTTTTAAAGATGGCTTGCAATTAGGGTAATAAAGAAACTTACAGATTCTAGAATTTAAAGGTCAGAGGTCATTATGATGGTATGTCTAGGAAATATGCTTTTCACATAATAAGTTAAGATCAAGACTGCATACCTTGACCAAAGATCCAGTTATTTCCCCATGCCTTCCCAAATGTCAGGGTGACTGATACCCATTCGTCAATAATTTCAGGAGGCTACCATGCCCTACTGGTGCCTATGTGGAGCACTGGGAAGCCACTGGGCAAGCATATAATGTTCCATTGATAGTACTTTTGTTTAAAAGTGTTTCCAATTTTTCCCCATGCCTTTACAACTTGTTTGTCTTTATATATGTTTTGCAGTTTGTCTTTGCATAGTTGCAAATTGTGTAAAGTGAGAATAATTGACTTAACCCATTTCACCATGGAATCAGTTTCTGTGTAGGCTGTTAAAATACATGTGCCAAAGCAACACAGTGCATTGTGCTATAATAAAACACCTGTTACCTATATGACTAGATGTACCTAGGCCTGCATGTAAAATTTATAGCAGTGTATATGTTAAGATCAACAAGAAATGTAACCATTGTTTTTTAACCTTTTTTGTACATGTCTGTTATCTATAGAAAGGTTAAAGAGTAAAATGTGATATTTAAAGCTGTATAATTATTTTTCATGAAAGATTTTTTATATATATTTTAAAATCTTGAGAGAACTCATTTACTGTTAAGTCAATGAAGCAGTGACCATACACAATGAAGCTGACATTTCTCAGTCTAAAATCTGCCAGGTTGTTGTCTATGTCTACATTGCTAATTCAAACAAATTTTATAAATTATCAAAAATCAGTGTTGCCTACATCAACATCACAGCCTGTACTGACTATTTAAATCTTCCTAGTCATTATTCTAAAAATAAAATTGTATGTGGGAGATGCCCATTAAGGCATTTCCTCACTAGTATCTCAACTTGTCCAGATATATTGTTCAGTCTAGAGATCTTGATGTTTGCAGTGAGACTGTGATGCTTGAAAATCTCAGCTCAACCTCTCGGTATGTCTCGTAAGTGAAACAAATCAGCATTTACTGTTACAGCAAGTTGATTCCCTCAAACAAATGCATCCAAAATCAAAAACAGGTTATTGAACATCCCTGCTAACCAATTCATACATAATCCTTTGTGGTTTTTCAACTGCTAGAAAGAGACCTGCAAGAAGAAACTAGTCTGTCCCAGATGTGGACAGGAGAGTCAAGAAGAATCCAGACTGTCCCAGATACGGGCAGGAGGGTCAAGGAGAAACCAGTCTCCCAGATCTGGACAGGAGGGTCATGAAGAAACCAGTCTGTCCTGGATGTGGGCAGGAGTGTTATGATGCATCATCCTGCTCAGAGAAAATATCTTGTGTGAATCACCTGACTAAACATTTCTCATACCATAGAGTAGCAGTTCAAACTGTTTTTGGTCACGACCCTTAAAAATAGTTTCTGAGCCTCACAATCCTGTTTCCACATCTTGGTAGGTTTTGCCACCCTAAAAAAATCCTGGTGACTCGGTGAACTTCCAGAACATCTTTGCGACCCTGATTTGGGTTGCAACCTTGGGGTTGGGAACCATCCAACACATGAAACAAGAAAAAGGTTTTCCTGAGGCCAGAAAATTTGTGGAAGCCACAGCTCCATATAACACAGCTGGCAAATCATGTCAGCACAGTTGATGTGGAGAAGAAACCTTCCGCAAATATTGTCTGTACCCAAACAGACATTATGTGGCCAGAAGGTCAAAGAAAATCCACTCTTGATGCCTCCAGAATCTGTCCTAGCAGCTACTCAACCAAGAATGAAGTAGATAACTCAGATAAATAGTGTGACAGTGTATCAGTTAAGAAACCTATTTCTGCAGATGAAAAACCACCTTTGAAGCCCATGAAAAGAACAGAAAACTACTGGGCCCTGTATTATAGAATTAGCATAACACATAGGTTTCCCAATTCTACTACAGAGAAACTGGTTAGCTTTGGCCCAACAAAAGAGCAGCAGCCTGCTGATGCCTGCAGAGATGCATCCTTTAAACCAGTAAAGAGAGGATTTAAAACATACTTGATTCCCACAGTGAGTTCATGATCATATTAAGGTCCTCAGCATGTTTTAAAGTCTAGACAGGATGGACACTGGATATGTCCCTGATGTCACATCATGGAAATTTCCCAGAAGTCCCATATTTTGATAATTATGTCTGAGACCATAATTGGTGGGGAATCACCAGGGTTTAAAGGCAAATATTGATGAAATTTTTCTCCGACATAAAGAATAAATCCAATAGCTGTCTGATTTCAGGAGACCTTTTTCAAAGGAAATAATAGGGTCAGTGTTAAAACTTTGCCCTGTATAGCAGCTTTTCAAGAAATACTGATGAGGCTTTTAGAGGATTGTCTATCATAAATAACAAAACTCCTCACAGGCAAATTAATCTCGGTACAACTTTACTTCTTATGACTTCTTGTGATATCTGGTTAGTACTAAATGAAAATGGTGCCAATAAGACATCCAGTATGGCCACCATGGCAACCAATTTGACAGTTTTGTTATTGTTACTCCTTTAAAATGAGAAGTCATATGAACATGGGCTTTTCAGCAGAATAATTATGATATCTACTTGGACCTGAATGAAAATGGTGCCAATCTGACTTTAAAATATGACTGCCATGGCAGCCGTCTTGAAAATATTTTAACTGGTCCTCCTAAACGGCAAGTCGTATCAATATGGATTTTTCACCAGAAGATTTCTTATGGTGTCTAGTTAGTCCAGAATGAAAATTATCCTGATCTGACATCCAACATGGCCACTATAGTGACTATCTTGAACATCTTGTTATTCCTACTCCTCCAAAACTGATGGTCATATCAATGTAGGGTTTTCACCGAAAGACTTCTTTTGATATCTGGTTGGTCCTAAATGAAAGTGGTGACCTGCAAACATCCAGTATGGCTGCCATAATTAACATACTGAAAATCTTGTTAATAATTCTCCTGAATGGATGGTCATATTGGCAAGAAGTCTCCTGATGTTGTCTAGCTAGCACCAAATTAAAATTGTGCAAATATTACATACAATATGGCTGCCATAACAGCTGATTTGAAAATCTTATTGTTCAAGAATATACATGGATGTTTTAAACACTCAGCAGTTAACAAGTAGAAATGGTCTTATTTTAAAATTCCTGGAAATTCTTTTTGGACAGTAAAATGTCAGTCCTATCAAGGGACCCATGGTAGAGTTGTTGCTCTTTTGTAGATTAATGCAGTGTATGATAGAGTCTTGCTAATGCAGCTAGCCCTGCAGGTTTTGATGAATTGCCATGAAACTTAAATATTCACCTGAAGTCGCATATGTTGTCAAAACACTTTGCTATAACTTTTTTTAATAGAAAATGTTACCAGTCTTATTTTGTCTTGCAGATGAGTACATTGTGAGACATAATCTTTGGAATGCAACTTCTAATATATATATATATACATATATATATATATATATATATATATATATATATATATATATATTACTGTTAAATTTATATAAAATTATGGTCATCATCCAAAGATGCATTTATGGATGAATCTTTGTGATCCCTAGATTTTTGTTTGAGTTATTGCTATTTTGGCATATAGCTTCATGCAAGGCATGACAATTTTGTGAATACAACTGCTTTTGCTGTGAACATTTCTCATGAGAAGGTGTGCATCTTGACCAGTGATATTACTTGCACTATTTTCGGAAGATGTGCATCGTGACCAATCACATTACTTGCACTGTTTTCAGAAGATGTGCATCTTGACCAGTCATTGTACTTGCACTATTTTCAGAAGATGTGCATCTTGACCAATCATTGTACTTGCACTATTTTCGGAAGATGTGCATCTTTACCAATTGTTGTACTTGCACTATTTTGAGAAGATGTGCATCTTGACCAGTCATATTACTTGCACTATTTTCGGAAGATGTGAATCTTGACCAATCACATTACTTGCACTATTTTCAGAAGATGTGCATTGTGACCATTCACATTACTTGCACTATTTTCAGAAGATGTGCATTGTGACCAATCACATTACTTGCACTATTTTCAGAAGAGTTAGATCCCTTCCCTTGCTATATAGAGGATATTGAATGAAATGAGCGAAAAATGGATATATTTCATCTTGTGGGTGAAAAGTACTTAAGTTTTTCACCTACAAGATGCAATAAATCCATTATTCACTCATAGCAAACAAATTTTCTTTTTATTTTATGATAAAACTGTTTGGGTAGCAAGATGTACTGTTCTTGTAGTCTGCATAATAGATGTAGCAATACTGAATCCCACTTGATGTCCTTGGTTTGTGATTCTTCACAAAGAAAATATAAACAGTTTCATAATTCTCCTTCTGGATTCAAAGTAAAATACATTTTAAAAAATAAGTCACACCTTGTTGGATTTAAACTGGAGCTGGCTTTGACATGAGGCTGTCATTTTATCACATGGCCACGTAAGCAAAATACAATACAATTTGTTCCAAAAATGTTGGAGACTTACTTTTATGTAATTTTAGCCTTTATTTTATGTTTACATGATTTGTTTTACATGAGAAATGACAAAGAAAAACTATTAATTTTAGGCTTAAATATTTTAATAATTATAATAATTTCAGCAGGACAATGTTTGACAAAATCATAGAATCATTATTGTACCATATAACAAATGTGCAAACTGAGCATGAATATAATTGGGTATTTTCATGGTAAGTTGTTTAATATTAAAAATTTTTCTTTTGAAAATTTGTGTGTGTATATATATATATATATATATATATATATATATATATATATATATATATATATATATATCACTTGTCCAATTCACTTACCAGCAAGCACTTTTACTGTGAAGTTGTTACCTACATTATACATATATAAAAAAAAATTTCAATGATGTGATTGTTAGAAATGTTTTCCAAATGGTATTTGTCAAGTTTAAGTAAAATAACTTGTTAATTACATCATCATTTTTTACCTCTTATTAATAGTTCCTGATAGCATATGTTTAAGTTTATTTTATGCATTTTTTTTCCAAATATATAGGTTCTGGTCAAAACTACTTGTACTCGTATCATTTTTTTGATACACGAAAATTAATTGGATTCTTCGCTAGTCATCATTGTTGGTGATGAACATTTCCAAGGGAATTAGAAATTATCTGGTGCACTGGATAATGGAAATGCTTCTGCAAACTTTTTCATCTAACATTTTAAAAGCATCTCAGAGATGATGACTACTTTGCATGTATTTGACATGATTCATTCGATGTGATTCATTTGAATTTGCTCTTTCAGTTCAAATGCCTCTGTCAGGTAGTGGTGTTAACTCTTTATCAACACAAATCAACTCTGCAAACATGGGCCTATCTTTCAATGAATCTATTTTATGGCTAAAATCATCCTGAAATGCACTAGTCAATTAATAGTTGGCATTTTAACAAGATAATGATAACAAATATCAATAATGAGAACTAATCATAATGTTCTGTTCAGCATGTTGAATATGTTACATACAGGTGGTGCTTCTACTTTGATGGACGTTGTGCACTCCAGATTGATATTTTGTTTGCAGTATGTGCATAGAATTAAATGCTCCCTCTTGCCACTCTGCTTCACAGACTAAAACTCTGTCAACCAGAAGTTCTGAGATTTACATTTACTGGGCTTTGCTAATGGATTTTTGGTTTCCTGAATCACTTCAAAAATGAATCACACTTGAACACTATTCCAACAACTGAAATAATTCTGTTTCATATATAGAGTAAAATCTTTTCTTCAAAGAAATGCTGTTGCTGTTTGCAAACTTACAAATAATCTTTAATACACGTAGCTCATTCAAGGCAGTGATGTATCATGACTTTTGTTCTTCAACATGTATCTAGCGACACTTTGATTTACCAATAACTTAAAATGAATGGGGTTGTTTCACTTTGTGAACTTTACCTATGCAAATTAGCCTATTGGACTCTCCCACAGCAGTCTTCAACGGATTTAACATAACACCCTAGCTATTGACAGCCAATTAAGTAAAACTTGAAATGGTGATTGATTATACCTGACCTCCTTTCCTTTTAATTGCCTCTGTGACAGTTTGCTTTATAAACTGCATTAAGGATAGTTTTACATGAGTTTTAAGTTTTATCATTTATACAGGCTACAAGTCATGGGCATATGAATGAGGTGGTTGTTTTTTTTGAACTATTTTTCTTTGCTCAAATAATCATTTTAGACACATAACTATGTCATGGGTTTAGGGAGTAGTAAGGGAAAAGGCCGATTCTAGCTCAAAGACCTCTCTCCCCCCCCTCCCTCAGAACAAATACAAATTACTCTCTCAGAGACCCTAAAATTCCCACCCCAAACGATTTTCTAAAAACTAAAAGACCGATTCTAGCTCAAATATATTTTGAGATTAAATGAGCCCATCCCCAGACTACTACAGTAATGCAGTCTGGAAAATCAATACTCTACAGTGTTTTGCTTGTAACAGATGTTGCCTCATGTACACAGCCTGAAAAATCAATAATATGTTTATCAGCCAAGCCAGGTATACATGTTTTAGAACATTCCAGAAAACGCCCACGCAAAATGACTCATAATCATGGAATTTCTAGAATGACTCATAATCATGGAATTTCTAGAAAACTCTCACGCAGATCTATTAGTATATAAGGCAGGTAAAATTTTCTTCTGAGGCACTGTCAAGAGGACGTCTTCACCGAGCGGAATCAAGTAAGTGACGTTTTTCATATATTATTTATACCTCATTACCAATTATCAATGTTTCTACTGTTGATATTAGAAATATTTCATCATCACGATAGTAGAGACTAAACTTTACTTTACCACTCACACAGCGACGAGACTCAAATAAATCTTTTATTAGCGATTTGTTAAGAGGATATTTTTTGTCGATAAAATATATTTTTGATCGATCAAGATCGATTGTAAGTTTAGTATATTTTTGTTGGCTGATCGGATTGTGAAGGTTTTTAAATTCCTCTAACAACTTCTGGCTCAGTTGTTCGAGGTAATTGAAATACTCGCTGTCATCAGATCTGGTAAGAGAAAGTTTTAGCTTGTCTCGAACTGTGGTAAAACATATACCTGATGTTTCATTATTAATTTCAACTGTCAACTGTTTGCCGTTCATCATTAGATATTTGATCTTGCTATTGTAACTATTTGTGACTGTCAAATTTTCAAACATTATTTCTAAAGTTTAGATAAAATTTCATACCTTAGTCATCGAATATAATATCGAGTATAGATCTATCATCAAAACAATACCCAAGTGCAAATGTATCTACTCCATTTTCACAATAACGTTTGTCATCAGAATTACTCAATCCGCGCTTGATAATGACATCTGTTTCAAGTTTATGATGATTCGTTCGAATAGCCATTGCTCTTATAAAACTAACACCGCCATCAAGCGCGTACTTGTAATCATCAAATTTCATAAACTTTTTAACAAAATTGCGAGGTAGACCTTTTGCCTTTTTCGTTATTTTATTATTATCTAGCAATACCGCGTACATTTTACTGTGCAATCCGATAAAGTATTTGATGATGCTCGAGTTCATTTCATCTTTGAACTTACCAATAACCTTTTTATTTGTGTCATCATGAAATTTACTGTCACGAGGGTAATCGGAAAGATCAAACAGATGTCGATTATCAAATATATCCTGATAGACGTCCTCACATTTGATTTCGTACACGAGCGAGTCGGTATCAGTAAACAATAGTCTACTAGACGGCCATTGATTTTTAACAAAATTATAATGAAAATCGTACATGAGCCACTTCGATAAATCTAACACGGAAGCTCCAACATAAATTGGCTTGTTTAGTTTCAGATTTGTTTTTCTTCTTTGTATCGCGACAAGATTTTCATTAAAAATTTTCATACTAAGAAAATCATCGTCTGACACAAGTTTGTTTCTGCGATTGATATCATTAACTAGCTCGATACTTATGCGTTTCCTAATATTTTCCATCGTCTTACCAAAAACAGAATTGTTCATGAGCTTAAAGAAGTTTTTTTCAAAATCAGTTTTTGCTGCAGCTCTTCTCGAAGTGTTTGAGTTAATATAACCTTTCATCCAAGGTGACTGATTAAATTTTAGTACACGATGAACTTTTCTCAAAATAAGACCAGCATCTACTGCTTGTTTTAAAACTTTGTAATGTAAAACATAATTTTTCTTATCGAGTAAATTTGGTACTAGTTTTTTTACCATAGAATTTTGTCTTGGTGATGCTAACGCTTGTTGTTCCTGAGATAACATACTATAATCTATGACCATCGATTCCGCACAGAAGGGATAATCGTTGTGTAAATTGTGTAGCGAAGTTGGATAATCGAGGTCAACTTCAACGAAGTACGAAACATCGTCGGGTATCTTTTTTTCTGTCTCCGATAGAAATTGATCAGCCGTGATCCAACGAAATCCACCAAAAGGCATTGGTTCGGCCATAGAATAACCGTACAAATTATTACAATCTAGATAAATTATATACTTCGAAGGACGCTTAGGATTGTACTCTTTTAAGTATTTGTTGTTTGCTTCCGCATACTTTTTTGTTATCACGCTAATACCGCCTCGGATACCTTTTTCGATAAAATTGAACATATCAACGTCAGTCAGTAATTCTAACCTTACTTTACTAAACTTTAACAATGCATCCCACGACAGCCCGGGAGCAGAATAATACCAACAAGGATCTAGTCCATAATTGTTATAGCTCACTTTTCGAAAACTTTCAAATACGTCCGGCAGCAATAAGACATCAGTTTTTAGATACAAATCATGATAATCTCCAAATGTCTTACAATCAAATTCTTTCCAGATATCTTGTGCATATTTGTAATCATCATCGGGTATTTTTTCATTCTTAAGTTGTGAGTAAAATTTGTCTTTGCTAGGTAGCAAAGTTTCATCAAATTTACTCCAATCATCGAGATACTCGTACGGAAATACTCCTTTTTTGGTCAGTAGATTAAATTTATCTCCAAAACAGTCTTGTAAGTTATCAAACTCGCTACAACCTTTTACCAGCTCATCCAATGATGCCGCCATAAACTGTAGGCTGTCAATAAAACGCAACTTACCTAGCGTAACTGACATATACTTTTCAAAATTATCTGGAATGCATTTGATTACGTTATCAAGTTTTAAGCGAGATTTTATGTCAGGATCACCAAAAACTTCTACGATAATGTGGCTATCATATCCTCGAAAGTTGTGAAGAATAACTGGAATAAAATCTGGAGCATGAAATTTTAAATTCCATTGATCATGAGCCGATCCACGATACTGTCCTGTTAGATGGCAATGGTCACGTACTTTCTTGTTATCATCAAAAGCTTTTTCACAAATATGACAAAATCCCGCTTGCTCGTGATCAGATTCTTGTTGAGATGTCAGTTTTATCATTGGAGTTACTCTTTTCGAACGATTAAATATATTATCAACTTCGCTAATTAACTGCTTGAGAGCCAGACAGCTAGATTTTTACCACGATATAATTTGATTGGTTTGGATAATCTCAAATCAGCACAACAAACTATCTTATACGCTACTCCGCACGGAACATGGTTTTGAGTTTTCCTTGTACTCGATTGGTTAGGATTATTTTCTACGCCAAGTACAGGCTGAAGTAAGCATTCGAAATCAGCGTATATGACGAAAGGAATTTTTAGTTTGTGATGGTGATTGACAAACTGTAACACGCTATCTTTTTTAGACGGCATCGTTATTCGTTGTACGTCACTACAGTACTGCAAATGATTTTGTAATGTTTCATTGTCATTACAACCGTGCAAGCAGCGATAACAGAAGAACGTTTTCTTCTTTCGTTTATTATACTGTTCACCAACTAGTCCATTAAAGGTTTTGATCCAAACGTAATGATTTTTATAAAACAGCAGGTTTATTGTCGATTGTGAAGCTTTTTCTGAAATGTATCTCGGATAGACGTTTTCTTTTTCATCTAGTCCGAAAACATTTATTAAAACAATATTTTGCTTTTCAAACTTTGGTATTTGATTTTCTGCAACTGGAAAGTCGATGTCATTAAAATTTAATTTTGATACGTGACTAATATACTTGTCAGCACGATCAGCATTTTTTCCCGCTGGAAATAGTGCAGAAAGAATAGCCCATTGGAAACATCTGTTATCGACGTTCTTTACGTTTATACAGCATTTTTTATTTTTTATTTTTAGTGGCAAATCAATATACGAACTACCGCGTAATACGTTATATTTTATTGTGTGAAATAAAATTTCCTCAATCATTTCAAACTTCCAACCCGAACCCAATTCAGTAAATTCTTCTATCTTTTTCCAAATTTCTTGATGTATTTCATTAGCTAGTGACAAAAGATCAGTCCCGAGCAAAACACGTCTTGATTTTGCATTAATGTAAGGGTCTGCAATTTCCTTGTCAGTTGATCCCTCTGTCACAAGTAACTTTGAAAATATAACGTGATATTGCACTAATATTCTTAGACCCTTATGTTTTTCAAGTTCATGTTTTACAGTTGGCTCTAGCAAATGATAGAGATTTGTTGCGGTAAAATTTACCAGTACAATTTGTTTATCAAACCGATAACTGTTGTCGAATCCCGTAAAGGCAGTCGCTATTTTTTCAGGTTCTCCCATAAGACTCTTCTTGGCAATATCTCGCAATTTTAACATTGTTATATATAGTATTTTTATATTTAATTACAAATTACGTAAAAAACAATTAGAGATATAAAAATTCTTATAATATAATGACACTAAATCTGAGATATATCGGATTGACAGAGGAGGAGCAAGAGTATTATTACGTTCATCCGAAGTATAACCTATACGCTGGAAATGCATTAGGTTCAGTTAATAACATAAAATCTAAAAAATCTATAGGAAAACCAACATTAGCTGGAATGATAATTTCAGTGAAAGGTGATAATGCTGAGAGAACGGAAATGTTTCGAAAAGATTTTATTTATACTTTGTTCTGCGAGGATATTCCAGAAGGGCAACGAGTCTATCGAGTAAATGGCTCGATTACTGATGACAATATCGAAAACTTATCTTTACAAAATGAGTTTCAGCCGCACCCGGTCTTTGATTTATACGAGGCTAACGATCGCGGTATTATTAGAAATAGAAAAACTAAAAATGTTGTTGGTTTAATGAGTAATATGAGGTATCTCGTGGTAACTGTTAGAGGAACACTAACCGATTAAGTTACTTATCAATCTCATCATTTTGTTTACGAAACATTTAACGGCGTCATTCCAGATAATTTAATTATTGACCATATTAACAAAAATAAAACTGATAATCCTTTAGAAAATTTAGATCTAGTTACACCAGAAGAAAACACCCGACGTGGATCTAATTCTGACGGTAATAATTTCAGAAACCCCAGAAGATCAGCTATTTCAGTAAATTTAGAAACTGGAGAAGAAATGAAATTTAAATCAATATCAGCTGCAGCAAAGCATCTTAAAATTCATTCACAGAGAGTAGTAGACGTCGCCGACGGCAGAACTAAAACAGCAACTTCAATGTCAACTTTTGATAGATTTAGTTTCAGATATGATGATTAATGATATTTCGTAATTCTGTCTTAGTAAGACAGCTATGTGCAAACGCTATAATATCATCTTTATCAAATTTCAGCGTCATTATTGCACTATCATTAAGTTTATTTTTTTCTGCTGCTGTTAGTAATATTTTATGAGAATCACCTTGCGTAACAATAACGTCAATGAAATGTGCACTATAACCCGACAGACATTTTCTTACCGCTTCGGCTAGTTCCTTGTAATTTAATATATTAACCTTTTATGATATTTTACCTCGTCAGTCATATCTTATAACAATAAATTAGATAAAAGTATATTATAATATGAACTTGATGAAACGACTTGCTGAAATATATGCGGAAGATACAATCACAGACAATGTTAAAATCACTAGCGATAAAGTCGCTGGCGATAAAGTCGCAGATAATATTACAATCTCTACCGATATAATAGACAAATCTTCTAGCTATAGCGAAGATGATATTTTATACAATAATAATGATGATGACGATGAAATAGTCGCTGTCGCTGACAGAAAAAATTACAGCAGACCAACAACTGGACGATATAATGTTAAGTATCACATTGCTAAAAAAATAATAAAATTTAATTTTACTGTTGCCGAACAACAGATATTTTGGCAGCTTATCAGGCCGTTTTTAAATCTAAAAATAACTGGCCAGCGAAGGAGTATAAAATACGATTTTATTTTCGCTAAGATATTTAATTTAATGCCAGTTGATAATGAAAGAAAATTACATTTAATTTCGTTATGTAAAACTATCAAATGTAAATCTGTGCTTGTGAAATACGAACAAATTTATAATGACGTTATTGGATCGACTTAGTTGGTACCCAGCTATTAAATTTATCGCTATACCCACACCACTTGACTAAACTTTTATTGCCTTTTCTCCTAATCACTTTTTCGATAACGAAAACATCTTGCTCAGTTTTCTGAAGTTCTTGTTCATAAAAACTACCAATAATCGGTTCCCCTGCCAGATCTTTTAGCGCGTATGTTACAGGTATTGTTAAAAGTACTTTATCAACTACAAACACTTCTTCAAACCAGTTTGGAGTAAATCCTTTTTCAAATACTTTTTTCGTCAGAGAAATCCGAACCCAATCACCCACCTCAAATTTATGTCTGCGATACATGTTTTCATTTGCAAGAATCGGATTTTTAATTGCATCGTTTGACGATAGTTTAGTAGTTCGATGTTTTGTGTTATTGTACTTGTCAACAATGTTTTGTAAATTGTCAATATACCTGTTTGTATTTTTAGCTGTCAAATATTTGTGTATTTTTTCGTTTAGTGTGCGATTAAATCGCTCGACGACAACGTTTTTACCTTCGTTTCCTGTAACATACTTTTTGATATTATTTTGTTCTAGAAACTGCTCAAACTTTTTATTAAAAAATTCTGCTCCGTGATCGGTCCAGATTTTATTTGGTTTTCTTTCTGTACTTGTTATTGTTTGTTTTAACGCATCAGTTATCAACGTTCCTGTCTTGTCTAAAACTGGAACACTAAAAGCATATTTACTAAAAACATCTACAACGTTAAACAAATATTTCTTATTATCATTAAATTCTGCTAGATTTGACACATCTACTAAATCTATCGCCCAGATATCGTCAGCGGCATTTGCGACAACTTTACATCGCGTGAACTTTTTTTTTAGGTTTGTGTAGTTCGGCTGCGAGATCATCATACAATTCCTTTCCGAGTCCTAATTTATAATTTGCTCCAATAAAACCCTGTACCAGCCTTCTATCAAAACGTTCTCGTATATTTGTTGGCTCCATATCACGAAGTTCGTCTAACATTACTTTATCACAACCAGCCTTATCTTGCTCGTTGTCCCGGTAACAGATATCGTGACTCATTGCTATTGCATCAACTTGATTGTGAGGTTCTTGTCCTGGCAGCGGATTATCGTTCTCGTCCAGTTGTTTATCGAGAGGATTATAAGGTCCAGTATATTTATGGCCTGGCAATGTCCAGCCTCCTTTTGGTTTTGGCAATTTGCCAATAATTTTGTGAATGTCAATTCCACTGCCAATTACCTCACGGCGATTGCATGATTGACAGTATGTGACGATTTTATCTTCTTTGATACAAAAGATCTTTGTCACAATCACAGTTGCATTTCATTTTATTTTATTATGTTTCATAAGATTAATCATCAATCAAGATAACTCTGTCGGGACATATTCCAGATCCAGTTGTCGATTTCAAAAACATACTTTTCTTTCTACCACAAATAACACAAATACTTTTTAACATCATTCTATAATTTTTTTGTTTTTTCCGTCGTCTCATCCTTATTTTCTGTTTTAGTTTTACATTTGAGACAGTATGTTGACATTGTATATACTTACAAGTTTAGATAAAATTACTAGTAAGCTTTACAAAAATTAATTGCCATCTCATCATTTGCGTGAGAAGGTTGCTTGTCAAACTGTAAAATAAACTTTAAAAGATCAGGATCTCCGGAGTTCTCACTCCGGGACATATGTCGGACAAACATTATACAATAATAACCACAAGCTGATGTTCCAATCGGCTGTAGTTGATTAGACGAATAATTTATTTTTTTAAATTTTTTAAAAATATATTTTTTATAAGATCACTCGGAGGAAGTCCAAACGAATCAAAATAATTATTATCGCAGACAGCAACCCAGTGAGTGCCGGAGCCATCATTGAAGTTTTCTATATTTACAATGCACGAACCACCTGCTGGTACGTCATCGAGTTCGTCCTTAGAAAATACTCCGCAAAATCCGACAACGTCATTCAATTTTTCAATTATATCAAAATTGCTCAATAGCGTCTGGTCCCTGGTAGAGTCATTCCATGTCCGATTCCTAATAGGTTTGGAAGAAGACTTCCCGCTAATCCTGCTAACAGAGGAGCGAAAGGAATAATTCCTCCTTGTTTTGTTCTTTGACGTTTTGTTGTTTTCTTTTTTTTCGACGATTTTGTTTTTCGTTGTGGCATTTATTTTATATTGTTACACAAAACTGAGTGACAAAGTCACTAACGACAGATTTGTTTGATTCCACGACCTTCAACTGCTTTTTTTGTTGCGCCAGATACTACCCCTGACGCAGCCGCTAGTCCTAATGTACCAAGCACTGGCAAAATTTTCGGTAGTATTGTGCTAGCTAATACGGATAGTGCTGGTCCAAAAAATTCACCTTGTTTTGACATTGCTGTTATTTGTGAAACAGATAGTTTAAGGACAAAGGGTTTTCCTCTATCAAGTTTATTGATTTGTTGTTGTGTTAGCATTACTTTCACCGCAGTTTTATTCGAAGTCTCAGTGACTTCTGTCGCTGGGGATATCATCAAAGAAACAGAGCTGCGTTTAGCAACAGCTGCTGATAATTTTTCAACTTGACCAGATGTTAGGTATATTTCTCGAGTTGTGTACTTGGTTTTCATTATTTTATATCAAGGTTGTTAGATTAAACTTGTACAGTCATTCTTCCTTTAGTCGCGTCAATCATTAAGAATCTATCACTGACAACAAGTGCATATACGTTATACTGTTCGGCTGGCAGTGCGCCAAGTGTCCAAGTGACCTCAATATCAGCAGTTGATCCGATAGCTCGTTCGGAATGTTTCGATATGTCGAAATAAAAGATAGGATAGAGCGATCGAAACTCTTCTATTGATATTTGAGATCCACTGTCCGAGTCTTGATATTTTTGTATTGCTTCCATAAGATACATATACGGTCGAGATATGTTTTTTGTTTCATCATCAGCAAAATTGCATTCGATTGCACGTTCGGGATATTGTTTAGAATTTACTATAACAAATATTCGTCTGGCATCAGTGTTATCAAATACGGAGTTGTTCATTTCTTGATCATTACGACATGCCTGTCGTTGAAATACGACGAACAAATGTCGAGGTAGTTGTTCGCTAGCTGTAGTTGTCACACGCCATGTGTAATCGGTTGTGTTAGGAATTGCTGTTTGATAAATCATGTTTTGCTGGAAGTGTATCTTTTTTGTATAAGCAGTCAATAATGATTCGAGTTCCATCATTTTAGCAACAGGGGGGACAACTCGTGGCATCCACAGCGCTAATCTTGTAATAGCAAA
>JAECUM010018920.1:0-22430 GCA_016617855.1 Megalonaias nervosa
CGTAGGTCAAGTAAGTGTCCTGGTCAGTAAGTCTAAAATGTATCCGTGACAACAGCGGATTATGACATCGCAGATAAACCAGATTAACGGGCACTGGCACAATTAAAAACCCAGGAGATACTTCGGGGGTAAATGAATATAAGATATATCCCTGTTGTGTCTGTCTGGATTTTTCAGTATCTACTTGATACCTTCCATCGATGGCGTCACCCACCAAACTAACTGCGATCGTTGATGTGATATTTACAACACCTGGTGATACATGCCTGCCTCCGCCGTATGGATCATTGTCATGTCGGAGAATATTCGCTGGTGGGTTTATTTTTCTCCACGCGGTGATAATTTTTGGAAAATTTTCATCGATGATGTCGTTGACGGTTCTCTTTAGTTTTTCGGCGTTGAATTCTGGTATTAAAAATGTTGGTAATTGTTCTTCTGTTATCGCGTAGTGTCTGAGAAATAATTTTTAAATCATTATATCACCTTCATAATTGACTGGATCATCACCGGTGGCAATCATTGTTTCGACGACAAATCGACCAACATACCAAAGATCAAACATGACTCGATTCAGATGTTGTATTGTTGCAATAATTTGTTGTTTCAGATTATCGTTTGGATACTCCTGCACGTAATTATTCAGTAATTGTCGTAGTTGATCGAATACACGATTATATTCAGATTTAATGGGTTCGGAAAATGATTTAAGCAATTTTTCGTTCATGGTTGAATCTATGATGGTGTAGAAATAATAGAACGAATCTACTAAACCATCGGGTCGGTATTTTATCACACCTTCCGCTGGATTACTATCTGCATCAACGGGTTTATGGTTTTCAAATTTCTGCCACACAACAGTTTTTCTGTATTCTGGAAGTGACATAAATATTTTTTGTCTGTGACGAAATCAGTTTTGATCGGTTCTGGAGGTCCCTCATAAACCGATGCTACTTCTGGCCATCCTAATACAGTTCTGATCGATGACTGATATATATTAATGGAGTATTCCGGCGTTGATATTTCTATCGCGGCTGATAATGTTGGTTCATAAACCGTAATAGCGATTTTAGATTCTCGCCCTGTTATAGATTTAATTCTGCGTTGAAATTCATCATTGATCTGTTCTATTTGATAACTGCCCGTAGGAATTCCTACAACTTGCCAATCAGAAGTTCCATCGGGTTTATTCTTATAAGAAAAAACTAATGAGTTATTTGCTGGTAACCCACCAAATGATTTTGATCTAATATTTGACCAACTGTTATACACTCGCATTTGTGCTGATGCTATTTCGTTCGCTGAAACTGCCGTTAGAAAGATAATATCGAATTCAGGATTTGTTGAACTCGTTGATATCATCGTGGTTGTTGGTGGTTTAGTATTAGCGACGATTTGTTGGAGGAGTTCTTGCTGTGTTTTCATTATTATTATTTACTTGACCTTAAATTAGTAAGTAAATTGACTTTGTCGGTGTCATAGTAAACCTTAATCATTTCTGCCAATTCCTGATCTGATATTGCTCCGTCACTGAGTCCTGATGATATCAGTTATGATAATTTGGCGTGTGCGTGTGTTTGCCGCCGATAGCAATATTTGATATTCATGTAATTTGTCAGCCGCACACGTAGATATCTTTTCTGCAATTATATTAAGAATACCAGCAATACCGGTTATAACTGCAACGCCAATTCCTATTATTGGTTCTATTATATATGTGGCTGATAATGATCCGATTATAGTTGCTGTTCCAGCGACCATCACAGATGCAGAATAAACAATTATATCAGTAACAACGATACGTCTACGGTATTTTTTTTTATTTGTATTGTATACTGGTCAATGATGTTTTTCAGTTGGGTCTGTAACAAAAATGCTTGCTCGTATCTGTATTTGTTTACGATGCTCAGATCTGACGTCAGTGAAATCATATACTCGATACTAAGTAATCAATTGAGGTGTTTTAGCGACAAATTCCAGACACCACCAGTAAGACGCTGCGGTTAATTTTTTATCAGATGGTTCCAGTATAAACATTACTTCGGCATCTTTATTTAATACAATAGACACGGTTCCAGAACAATTATCAGTCGAATGACGCCATGGAAATGTGGTAAATATCTTAAATTTTGCAGCGCTGAACACAGAGAGACTATACACACCAGTGACTTCCGCGGTATGTTTGATAGTGTTATTTTGCTGTGACCATGTTGATGATCCTGATGATACCGTGTATACGATATTGTTAATCTGCTTGTGAGGAATTTTAATCAGATTAGTTTTTTGAACGATATCAAGAATTCCACTGACAATATCGTTGCGTTTTGTGTTAATTTCGGAGAGTTTTGTGTCGACAACCATTGGACTTCCAAAGAAATCATCTGCGATTTTATTAAGTTTTTGAAAATTTCTACGAGTATTTATAAACATATTTACGTGAACGTCATACTCTGCTCGTAGTGTATTTAATTTGTCATCGATTGTAGTATCTTTATCATCCACATATTTTTTTTGTTGCGGCATCTTCATCACCTGTTGGTTCTCTTTAAACAACGATTTTATTTCCATTCATGTTCAGTTTACCTATCCTTGTATCACCGGTGGATCGCAAACGATTGGCAACGCTATTTTTAATTTCATCCCTGATAGTTATAAATGATATATTTGAGTCTCTGATTCTACCACCATCAGTATATACTGGAATGTTAGCCGTGGTAGCGCCGAGAACTCTACGAATTATGTCGATCCATTTAATATTACTCGTCATTAAAACGCCGTATTTATCCTGAAAAATGACAACTTCATCTCAGTCAACTCCAGAAAGATTCATAACATCGGCGAGTTCATCTTTTGTTGCTTATTTCGACAAATCGATATCTTCTTTCTTCTTGTCTTTGATAGAGGATCTACCATAAATATCAAACATTATAAGATTAGCGATTATGTAAAACAGAACTCGTATAAACGCTTACAACTTTATGAGGTGCATCGGAAGATTTTGAAATAGGATCGAGCACAGCGAATGATTCACGGCCACATATTGGCGGATCAGTTATTGTCTGTGTTGGTAATGCTCAATACCAGATCGACAGAATGTTATACATTCCAGAGTTGACATATTTTAAAAATTCCTTCGGTGGTGCCAACCCATACGAATCAAAATAAATAATTCCAGGTGGATCAATCGCGTATGCAACCCAGTGAGTACCTGGACCAGAATTTCCATCGAGATTGATGATACCGGTCTCAACACGATTTGGTTGTTTTGGTAATTGATCATGCATAAAAACACCTCTGAAGTTTTTGATATTTAATCGCGCAGCAGCATCAAGTAAATCAAAATTGGACATGGGAAGGAGGCGCTTTGCATTTAATGAAGTGTTCCGGGAAGTCTTAGACCTTTTGCGTACCGTAAACGAGGGGTTTCTGGCAGTTTTAGACCTTTTCCCTTTTTTGGAAGTTTTTATTCCTTTTCATGTTGCTTCCTTTAATGCCATTCCAGCAGCAGTTTCAACAGCACCCAACGCAGCAGCTTTTTCAACAGCTGGAGCTGCAGCGGCTATCAACGCTGGTATAGGTACGAGAAGTGGAAATATACCATCCGTCTTGGTAATGTCGCTAATGACATCCGCAGGCAAATCAAGTCGTACGCCGGTCTTTGACCATTTGGCGTCATTTAAGTGCCTGAGTTGACGTTTAGTCAGTGATAGTTTATTTGGACCACCTGAGATCTGTCCTCGTTTCAGTAATATTTTCATTCCCGAATTCTTTTTTGATACTGATTGTAGCTTTTTAATCTGACCAGGAGTCAGAGTAACATTAACATGATGATATGACATTATAATATCATGAGCTATTTAATTACATGTTTTCTACTGGAGCATCAATGACTCTCATTCGTCCACCAACACCTTCAAGAAACATTGTTTTGTCGCTGAGTATAACAGCGATTACTCTGTAATTAGCAACAGCTATTCCTCTTGTTACACGAGCTCGAAAGTATATATCAACTACTGATTGTCTGAATAAATCCAAGTGTTCCAGTGAGAAATAATAGATTGGATACAGTGTTGTAAAATCCAGCTGAGATATTTCCTGACCAGTATCAACATTCTGATCACGCCCCATGAATGTCATCAAACGATGATATGCACGTGCAACATGATTTTTTTCAAAATCCAGTAATATATCCTCAGCTGGTTCTTGATGTCCATTTATTCTCAGCGAAACTTCAGTAACACCAAGTTTTTCAAATATCATTATACTTCGTGTGTGTGAGTTTACTCGTGCTGCATCTTGGAAAGCAATAAATATATGTCGCGGTACAAAGGCACCTTGCTGTGATGCTATCTGCCATGTGAATAAACCATTAATGTTACTTTGAACATTATCTGTGGTCATCATCAACCATGATAATGTTGATTTACCGCCGCTGTCTATAAAAGAGAGTAGCCGTTGTTCTTCAACGAGTGATGGAGTTATCGTTGGCATCCACAAAGAAAGTTTTGTCAGTATTACTTTTCCATGAAGTGCCGCGGTTGCAGCTGGATCAACTCCTTCAGCGTGCCATATTTCATCATCGTCGGTAGGTGTTCTCACAAGGACGATTGTATGTTTTGCCCCGAAAATGACCTTTCTAACATTTCTACAAAATCCAAAGATATGTGACAGTGGAATTGCACATGAAATCTTTCATCGTTGCCCAGGATCGACGTGATGCAAATCCCAAGTTGAAATTTTTATTCATTGATATTACTACATTAACGGGTCCATCCACTGCAGCGTTTCTTACGTTACCGATATTTACGTTTCTGTTTTCTGGATGATCAGTTGTATCCTTTGCAAACATCATTGATGGACCAGCTGATCTTGAATATTCATCGCTGTATCTTGCAAGGCCAAGTATTGTTGTGGCAACTTCGATATCGTTATGACAAACCTCAATTTCCCGACCATCAATCATGCATACGGTACTTTTAAATAACGCCATGATGCCATTATTAACAAAACCAACTCGATCACCTACTCCGTAATCGGTATTATCTAATTTCAAAATTCTACCTTCGATCTCAATAAATGCCTCAGCGGGTAGGAAATATCTGCTTGTATACTGAACTTGTAATTCGATTCTTCCGCGTTCGGCAGGTACACGTGAGTAGTAAGGGAAAAGGCCGATTCTAGCTCAAAGACCCCTCCCCACTCTCAGAACAAATACAAATTACTCTCTCAGAGACCCTAAAATTCCCACCCCAAACGATTTTCTAAAAACTAAAAGGCCGATTCTAGCTCAAATATATTTTGAGATTAAATGAGCCCATCCCCAGACTACTACAGTAATGCAGTCTGGAAAATCAATACTCTACAGTGTTTTGCTTGTAACAGATGTTGCCTCATGTACGCAGCCTGAAAAATCAATAATACATTTATCAGCCAAGCCAGGTATACATGTTTTAGAACATTCCAGAAAACGCCCACGCAAAATGACTCATAATCATGGAATTTCTAGAATGTCATAATCACATGGAATTTCTAGAAACGCCCACGCAGATCTATTAGTATATAAGGCAGGTAAAATTTCCTTCTGAGGCACTTTCAAGAGGACGTCTTCACCGAGCGGAATCAAGTAAGTGGCATTTTTCATATATTATTTATACCTCATCACCAATTATCAATGTTTCTACTGTTGATATTAGAAATAATTCATCACCACGATAGTGGAGACTAAACTTTACTTTACCGCTCACACAGCGACGAGACTCAAATAAATCTTTTATTTGCGATTTGTTAAGAGGATATTTTTTGTCGACAAAATATACTTTTGATTGATCAAGATCGATTGTAAGTTTAGTATATTTTTGTTGGCTGATCGGATTGTGAAGGTTTTTAAATTCCGCTAACAACTTCTGGCTCAATTGTTTGAGGTAATTGAAATATCCGCTGTCATCAGATCTGATAAGAGAAAGTTTTAGCTTGTCACGAACTGCGGTAAAACATATACCTGATGTTTCATTATTAATTTCAACTGTCAACTGTTTGCCGTTCATCATTAGATATTTGATCTTGCTATTGTAACTATTTGTGACTGTCAAATTTTCAAACATTATTTCTAAAATTTAGATAAAATTTCATACCTTAGTCATCGAATATAATATCGAGTATAGATCTATCATCAAAACAATACCCAAGTGCAAGTGTATCTACCCCATTTTCACAATAACGTTTGTCATCAAAATTACTTAAACCGCGTTTGATAATGACATCTGTTTCGAGTTTATGAAGTTTCGTCCGAATAGCCATTGCTCTTATAAAACTAACACCGCCATCAAGCGCGTACTTGTAGTCATCAAATTTCATAAACTTTTAAATAAAATCGCGAGGCAGACCTTTTGCCTTTTTCGTTATTTTATTATTATCTAGCAATACCGCGTACATTTTACTGCGCAATCCGATAAAGTATTTGATGATGCTCGAGTTCATTTCATCTTTGAACTTACCAATAACCTTTTTCTTTGTGTCGTCATGAAATTTGCTGTCACGAGGGTAATCGGAAAGATCAAACAGATGTCGATTATCAAATATATCCTGATAGACGTCCTCACATTCGATTTCATACACGAGCGAGTCGGTATCAGTAAACAATAGTCTACTGGACGGCCACTGATTTTTAACAAAATTATAATGAAAATCGTACATGAGCCACTTCGATAAATCTAACACGGAAGCTCCAACGTAAATTGGCTTGTTTAGTTTTAGATTTGTTTTTCTTCTTTGTATCGCGACAAGATTTTCATTAAAAATTTTCATGCTGACAAAATCGTCATCCGACTCAAGTTTGTTTCTGCGATTGATATCATTAACTAGCTCGATATTTACGCGTTTACTAATATTTTCCATCGTCTTACCAAAAACGGAATTGTTCATGAGCTTAAAGAAGTTTTTTTCAAAATCAGTTTTGGCTGCAGCTCTTCTCGAAGTGTTTGAGTTAATACAACCTTTCATCCAAGGTGACTGATTAAATTTTAGTATACGATGAACTTTTCTCAAAACAAGAGCAGCATCTACTGCTTGTTTTAAAAATTTGTAATGTAAAACATAATTTTTCTTATCGAGTAAATTTGGTACTAGTTTTTTGACCATAGAATTTTGTCTTGGTGATGCTAACGCTTGTTGTTCTTGAGATAACGTATTATAATCTATTATCATCGATTCCGCACAGAAGGGATAATCGTTGTGTAAATTGTGTAGCCAAGTTGAATAATCGAGATCAACTTCAACGAAGTACGAAACATCGTCGGGTATCTTTTTTTTCTGTCTCTGATAGAAATTGTTCAGCCGTGATCCAACGAAATCCACCAAAAGGCATTGGTTCTGCCATAGAATAACCGTACAAATTATTACAATCTAGATAAATTATATACTTCGAAGGAAGCTCAGGATTATACTTTTTCATATACTTATTGTTTGCTTCCGCATACTTTTTTGTTATCACGCTAATACCGCCTCGGATACCTTTTTCGATATAATTGAACATATCAACGTCAGTCAGTAATTCTAACCTTACTTTACTAAACTTTAACAGAGCGTCCCATGACAGCCCGGGAGCAGAATAATACCAACAAGGATCTAGTCCATAATTGTTATAACTCACTTCTCGAAAACTTTCAAATACGTCCGCCAGCAATAACACGTCAATTTTTAGATACAAATCATGATAATCACCAAACGTCTTACAATCAAATTCTTTCCAGATATCTTGTGCATATTTGTACTCATCATCAGTTATATTTTCATTTTTAAGTTGCGAATAAAATTTGTCCTTGTCAGGTAGCGAGGTTTCATTAAATTTACTCCAATCGTCGAGATACTCGTACGGAAATACTCCTTTTTTGGTCAGTAGATTAAATTTATCTCCAAAACAGTCTCTTAGGTTATCAAACTTACTACAACCTTTTACTAGCTCATCCAATGATGCTGCCATAAACTGCAGGCTGTCAATAAAACGCAACTTACCTAGCGTAACTGACATATACTTTTCAAAATTATTTGGAATGCATTTGATTACGTTATCGAGTTTTAAGCGAGATTTTACGTCAGGATCGCCAAAAGCTTCTACGATAATGTGGCTATCATATCCTCGAAAGTTGTGAAGAATAACTGGAATAAAATCTGGAGCATGAAATTTTAAATTACATTGATCATGAGCCGCTCCACGGTACTGTCCGGTGAGATAGCAGTGGTCACGTACTTTTTTGTTATCATCAAAAGCTTTTTCACAAATATGACAAAATTCCTCTTGCTCGTGATCAGATTCTTCTTGAGATGTCAGTTTTATCATTGGAGTTACTCTTTTCAAACGATTAAATATATGATCAACTTCGCTAATTAACTGCTTGAGAAGCCAGACAGCTGGATTTTTACCACGATATAATTTGATTGGTTTGCATAATCTCGAATCAGCTCAACAAACTATCTTATACGCTACTCCGCACGGAACATGGTTTTGAGTTTTCCTTGTACTCGATTGGTTAGGATTATTTTCTACGCCAAGTACAGGCTGAAGTATGCATTCGAAATCAGCGTATATGACGAAAGGAATTTTTAGTTTGTGATGGTGATTGACAAACTGTAACACGCTATCTTTTTTAGACGGTATCGTTATTCGTTGTACGTCACTACAGTACTGCAAATGTTTTTGTAATGTTTCATTGTCATTACAACCGTGCAAGCAGCGATAACAGAAGAACGTTTTCTTCTTTCGTTTATCATACTGTTCACCAACTAGTCCATTAAAGTTTTTAATCCAAACGTATTGATTTTTATAAAACAGCAGGTTTATTGTCGATTGTGAAGCTTTTTCTGAAATGTATCTCGGATAGACGTTTTCTTTTTCGTCTAGTCCGAAAACATTTATTGAAACATTATTTTGCTTTTCAAACTTTGGTATTTGATTTTCTGCAACTGGAAAGTCGATGCCATTAAAATTTAATTTTGATACGTGACTAATATACTTGTCAACACGATCAGGATTTTTTTCTGCTGGAAATAGCGCAGAAAGAATAGCCCACTGACAACATCTGTTATCGAGGTTTTTGACGTTTACACAGCATTTTTTATTTTTTATTTTTGGTGGCAAATCAATATACGAACTACCGCGTAATACGTTATATTTTATTGTGTGAAATAAAATTTCCTTGATCATTTCAAACTTCCAACCCGAACCCAATTCGGTAAATTCTTCTATCTTTTTCCAAATTTCTTGGTGTATTTCATTAGCCAGTGACAAAAGATCAGTCCCGAGCAAAACACGTCTTGATTTTGCATTAATGTAAGGGTCTGCAATTTCCTTGTCAGTCGATCCCTCTGTCACAAGTAGCTTTGAAAATATAACGTGATATTGCATTAATATTCTTAGACCCTCATGTTTTTCAAGTTCACGTTTTACAGTTGGCTCTAGCAAATGATAGAGATTTGTTACAGTAAAATTTACCAGTACAATTTGTTTATCAAACCGATAACTGTTGTCAAAATCTGTAAAGGCAGTCGCTATTTTTTCAGGTTCTCCCATAAGACTCTTCTTGGCTATATCTCGCAATTTCAGCATCGTTATACTGTAGTGTAATATTATATGTTTAATTGATTGTTCGATCGATAACTCACCACGCGCTAGCTGAACAAACAATTAGAGATATAAAATCCTTATAGTATAATGACAAGCGCAAACGAGCAAGAGTATTATTACGTTCATCCGAAGTATAACCTATACGCTGGAAATGCATTAGGTTCGGTGATACGTGTCCAGTACAAACATCCAATGGGTAAAGCAACGCCAGCAGGCTATAAGATCAGTGTCAAAGGTGATAATACCGAGAGAATTGAAATGTTTCGAAAAGATTTTATTTATACTTTGTTCTGCGAGGATATTCCAGAAGGGCAGCGAGTCTATCGAGTAAATGGCTCGATTACTGATGACAATATCGAAAACTTATCTTTACAAAACGAGTTTCAGCCGCACCCGGTCTTTGATTTATACGAGGCTAACGATCGCGGTATTATTAGAAATAGAAAAACTAAAAATGTTGTTGGTTCTATGAGTAACATGGGGAATCTCATATTAACTGTCAGAGGAACACTAACAGATCGAGTTCATTATCAATCTCATCGTTTTGTTTATGAGACGTTTAACGGACCTATACCCGATGGTCTTGTGATTAATCACATCAATAACGTAAAAACTGATAATCGAATAGAAAATTTAGAGCTAGTTACCCAGCAGAAAAATGTGAGAAAAGGACGAGGTGGTGGTATTAATTTTAGATATCCTGCAAAACCTGTTGTTTCGTTGAATCTCAAAACAGATGAGGAGATCAAATTTAAATCGATTTCAGCTGCGGTAAAACACTATGAGATAAATCCTAGGGCAGTAAAATTTGTTGCCGATAGAATAACAGGATCAACTTTTTCAAGTGAATACGATGCCAGGATTGTTTTTAGATATGATGATTAATAATATTTCGTAATTCTGTCTTAGTAAGACAGCTATGTGCAAATGCCATAATATCATCGCAATCAAATTTTAATGTTATAAAAGCATTTTCATTAAGTTTATTTTTTTCTGCTGCTGTTAGTAATATTTTATGAGAATCACCTTGCGTAACAATAACGTCAACGGAATATGCACTATAACCTGACAGACATTTTCTTACCGCTTCGACTAGTTCCTTGTAATTTAATATATTAACCTTTTGGTGACATTTTACCTCGTCAGTCATCTTATAACAACAAATTAGATAAAAGTATATTATATAATATGGATTTGATGAAACGACTTGCTGAAATATACGCGGAAGATACAATCGCAGGCAATGTTAAAATCACTAGCGATAAAGTCGCTGGCGATAAAGTCGCAGATAATATTACAATCTCTGCCGATATAATAGACAAATCTGCTAGTTATAGCGAAGATGATATTTTGTACAACAACGAATCTGACGGTGATGATGAAATAGTCACCGTCGCTGACAGAACAAATTACAGCAGACCAACAACTGGAAGATATAATGTTAAGTATCACATTGCCAAAAAAATAATAAAATTTAATTTTACTGTTGCCGAACAACAGATATTTTGGCAGCTTATCAGGCCGTTTTTAAATCTAAAAATAACTGGACAGCAAAGGAGCATAAAATACGATTTTATTTTCGCTAAGATATTTAATTTAATGCCAGTTGATAATGAAAGAAAATTACATTTAATTTCGTTATGTAAAACTATCAAATGTAAATCTGTGCTTGTGAAATACGAACAAATTTATAATAAGGTTATTGGATCGACTTAGTTGGTACCCAGCTATTAAATTTATCGCTATATCCACGCCACTTGACTAAACTTTTATTGCCTTTTCTCCTAATCACTTTTTCGATAACGAAAACATCTTGTTCAGTTTTCTGAAGTTCTTGTTCATAAAAACTACCAATGATCGGTTCCCCTGCCAGATCTTTTAGCGCGTATGTTACAGGTATTGTTAAAAGTACTTTATCAACTACAAACACTTCTTCAGTCCAGTTTGGAGTAAATCCTTTTTCAAATATTTTTTTAGTCAAAGAAATCCGAACCCGATCACCCACATCAAATTTATGTCTGCGGTACATGTTTTCATTTGCAAGAATCGGATTTTTAATTGCGTCGTTTTGGCGATAGTTTAGTGGTTCGATGTTTCGTGTTATTGTACTTGTCAACTATCTGCGGAAGATCATCAATATACCTGTTTGTGTTTTTAGCTGTCAAATATTTATGAATTTTTCGTTTAGAGTGCGATTAAATCGCTCTACTACGACACTTTTTCCCTCGTTCCCTGTAACATATTTTTAAATGTTATTTTGTTCTAGAAACTGCTCAAACTTTTTATTGAAAAATTCTGCTCCGTGATCGGTCCAGATTTTATTTGGTTTTCTTTCAGCGGTTGTTATTATCTGTTTTAACGCATCTGTGATCGACGTTCCTGTCTTATCCGAAACAGGTACACTAAATGCGTATTTACTAAAAATATCTATGACATTAAACAAGTATTTCTTATTATCATTAAACTGAGCTAGATTTGACACATCTACTAAATCTATCACCCAGATATCATCAACGGCATTTGCGACAACTTTACGTTGCGTAAACTTTTATTTTTAGGTTTGTGTAGTTCGGCTGCGAGATCGTCATACAATTCCTTTCCGAGTCCTAATTTATATTTTGCTCCAATAAAGCCCTGTACCATCCTTCTATCAAAACGTTCTCGTATATTTGTTGGCTCCATATCACGAAGTTCGTCTAACATTACTTTATCACAACCAGCCTTATCTTGCTCGTTGTCCCGGTAACAGATATCGTGACGCATTGCTATTGCATCAACTTGATTGTAAGGTTTTTGTCCTGGCAGCGGATTATCATTTTCATCTAGTTGTTTATCAAGAGGATTATAAGGTCCAGTATATTTATGGCCTGGCAATGTCCAGCCTCCTTTTGGTTTTGGCAATTTGCCAATAATTTTGTGAATGTCAATTCCACTGCCAATTACCTCACGGCGATTGCATGATTGACAGTATGTGACGACTTTATCTTGTTCGATACAAAGATCTTTGTCACAATCACAGTTGCATTTCATTTTATTTTATTATGTTTCATAAGATTAATCATCAATCAAGATAACTCTGTCGGGACACATTCCAGATCCAGTTGTCGATTTCAAAAACATACTTTTCTTTCTACCACAAATAACACAAATACTTTTTAACATCATTCTATTATTTTTTGTTTTTCCGTCGTCTCATCCTTATTTTCTGTTTTAGTTTTACATTTGAGACAGTATGTTGACATTGTATATACTTACAAGTTTAGATAAAATTACTAGTAAGCTTTACAAAAATTAATTGCCATCTCATCATTTGCGTGAGAAGGTTGCTTGTCAAACTGTAAAATAAACTTTAAAAGATCAGGATCTCCGGAGTTCTCACTCCGGGACATCTGTCGGACAAACATTATACAATAATAACCACAAGCTGATGTTCCAATCGGCTGTAGTTGATTAGACGAATAATTTATTTTTTTAAATTTTTTAAAAATATATTTTTTTATAAGATCACTCGGAGGAAGTCCAAACGAATCAAAATAATTATTACCATGGACAGCAACCCAGTGAGTGCCGGAGCCATCATTGAAGTTTTCTATATTTACAACGCACGAACCACCTGCTGGTACGTCATTGAGTTCGTCCTTAGAAAATACTCTGCGAAATCCGACAACGTCATTCAATTTTTCAATTATATCAAAATTGCTCAATAGCGTCTGGTCCCTGGTAGAGTCATTCCACGTCCGAATCCTAATAGGTTTGGAAGAAGACTTCCCGCTAATCCCGCTAACAGAGGAGCTATTGGAATAAATCCTCCTTGTTTTGTTCGATTGCGTTTTGTTGTTTTCTTTTTTTTCGACGATTTTGTTTTTCGTTGTGGCATTTATTTTATATTGTTACACAAAACTGAGTGACAAAGTCACTAACGACAGATTTGTTTGATTCCACGACCTTCAACTGCTTTTTTCGTTGCGCCAGATACTGCCCCTAACGCAGCTGCTAGTCCAAGTGTACCAAGCACTGGCAAAATTTTGCTAGCTATCACAGAAAGTGCTGGTCCAAAAAATCCATCTTGTTTTGACATTGCTGTTACTTGTGAAACAGATAGTTTAAGAACAAAGGGTTTTCCTCTATCAAGTTTATTGATTTGTTGTTGCGTTAGCATTACTTTCACCGCAGTTTTATTCGAAGTCTCCGGAGATATCATCAAAAAAACAGAGCTGCGTTTAGCAACAGCTGCTGATAATTTTTCAACTTGACCGGATGTTAGGTATATTTCTCGAGTTGTGTACTTGGTTTTCATTATTTTATATTTCGTTGTTAGACTAAACTTGTACAGTCATTCTTCCTTTGGTCGCGTCAATCGTTAAGAATCTATCACTGACAACTAGTGCATATACGTTATACTGTTCGGCTGGCAGCGCGCCAAGTGTCGAAGTGACCTCAATGTCAGCAGTTGATCCGATAGCTCGTTCGGAATGTTTCGATATGTCGAAATAAAAGATGGGATAGAGTGATCGAAACTCTGCTACTGATATTTGAGATCCACTGTCCGAGTCTTGATATTTTTGCATTGCTTCCATAAGATACATATACGGTCGAGATATGTTTTTTGTTTCATCGTCAGCAAAATTGCATTCGATTGCACGTTCGGGATATTGTTTAGAATTTACTCTAACAAATATTCGTCTGACATCAGGGTTATCAAATACGGAGTTGTTCATTTCTTGATCATTACGACGTGCCTGTCGTTGAAATACGACGAACAAATGTCGAGGTAGTTGTTCGCTAGCTGTAGTTGTCACACGCCATGTGTAATCGGTCGTGTTAGGAATCGCTGTTTGATAAATCTTGTTTTGCTGGAAGTGTATCTTTTTTGTATAAGCGGCCAATAATGATTCGAGTTCCATCGTTTTAGCCTCAGAAGGGACAACTCGTGGCATCCACAGCGCTAATCTTGTAATAGCAAACTGTCCTTCAGCCACCCCATCGGCATTCATTATACAATCGTTTCGATCAGCTCGATCTAAAATAAGCGTATGTTTTATTCCGCGAAAAACTGTTATATTCACGACAAAATCCGAAGATTGTACTTAACGGAAGCATCATCGTTATTTGTTTAGATTCTGCAGCAAATGCTTTCGTTTGGCATATCCTTCGTTGTATTGCTGTCGTCGTATATTTGTAACGGCAAATCTTATCGCGTCTCCAATATTAGCAACTGCATTACCAGCGGGATTGTCGATTAGATTATTGTTATCTGGAGCAGGAACACCAGCGCCAGTACGAAACTCGCTCGAAACAGCTACCCCGAATGAGGTATCTTTAAACCATATCATGTTTGTGGCAATTGATCTAGAATAATCATCGCTAAACGAAACGATGTTTAGTATTGTACTTGCTATTGGCAAGTGCATTGAAATATCTTCTACGGTTTGATTGGCCAGTTGGTATCGTACACTTTTAAATAAGCTCCAACCGTTGTTAACAAGAGCAATTTCTGCACCAGCTGCAATATCACCACCTATCGCAGTTAATATTTGACCACGCACTTCTAACACTGCCTTATGCGGAAGTAGAAACATGTCCTCATCTCTTGTATTAAAAGTTCTGACACAGGTTTTATTTGGTTCGTTTGAGTTTTCAACCAAATACTCGACGTATTCGAACTCCGTCACGGCATTGTCAGTATCATATTCTTCAGCAAGATCAAGATAATTTTTAGCTGACATTTTATTTATAACCGTTACACAAAATTAAAAAGCAGCAGGAGTCATCGGCTTTGTTTTCTTTACAAGTTTACGTACTATTTCTTCACCACGTGGTGATAATAATTTTTTTGTTGTAGCTATCATAGCTCGTTTTGTTTCTTCTGTTGGCGCAATATCTGATATTGCTTGTTTTATTTCCGACACCGTAGGTGTTGTTGAAGGTCTTCTAATCTTATCAGCGATCTTTTGTCCTACTGCAGTGCCCGCCGAAGAAGCTGCACCTGTCGCAAAAGCTTTACCTGCGTCAAGTGCAATTGGTGCTACTTTACGAGCAATTTTAGTAAATATGTTTCCAAAAAATCCACCTACGATTTTTTTTTTATAAACTTTTCTTCGTTTCATCTTTGTCTATAAAAAATAAGCTCACAAAATTGATCATGCTACAGTGCGTAAGTGTAAATAGTATGTGACAATTTCGTTGTTGAGATCTATTTGTCAACCTGATTGATTGGTTAACTGCATTGTTATACTTGTTATTTGATTTTCGAGATTAATCGGATAATAGATAATCTGACGTGGATTAATTTGCATGATCGATCCTGGTGGAACATCTGGCGAGAAACTATATATCGTTTGTCCTCTGCTACCCTGGGCTGAGTAAGATCCAGAAGCAATAGAGCAATTTACTAATATTGTATTTACGTCAGTTATATTTACCGGCAGTTCACCGTCATATGTAATAGGTTCATTAGGATTTAAATAATACGCTTTTTGCTCAAATCCTATCAGTGGTGCGATACTTCTTGGTGATGTAAAACTAACTGATATATTTTTTTATTGTCATTCTAGCTCGTAACGTGTTATAATTTGCTGCTAACTCGAAATTATCAGATTTCATCTTCTCTTTTTGCATAAGCTCTTTTATCACTCTGTTTAGATCAGTAATATTATAAGCTCCTTGTGGAATTTTAAATGTTTTCCATTGCGTGTCTCTTATTGAAATAATTGCAATCTCATCATTGACACCAGTTTTTACGTTAGCCATAGCATTCCAACAAGTACAAGAAATTAATCCAATCTCATACTGTTTTTCAAGATCAAGTTCTATTGGTGGATTGTAATAAACAAAAAAGTTTGCGCTGTTTCCTGTTGTCTGCGAGGAATCAAGTAATAATGTTGTTCATGTTAGTGACATTTATAATAATATTTTAGATAAGATCGCTATGTAAAATTTCATACTCGGACGATGTTAGTAATCCGCTCGATCTTAAATGATCTAGTATATCCACAATTTCATTATCGATCTCTACACTTTTATTACCAGCTTCTTTTGATGATATCAACAACATTAGTCGATCGACTATTTCTGCGTTTGATGTAAAAACTTTAACTCCAGATCCGGTGGTTTCCTCTAATAATGTTTTATCTCGTTCATTCTCATATTTATTAAATAGTCTTTTAAAATTCCAACTCTTATCATATTCTACTTTTCTGGTTTTGTACTGTACTGCTGTTTTAAGAAAATTTTCAGCAATAATTCCTTCTCTTATATAATCATGTAATTTGAGCAAATTCTCTTCATCTTTTTGATTTTTAATTGCTTTATCAGCACGTGAACCATCTTCTATAGTTTCTCTTAATTTTTCTGTCAAATTATTATATTTTTCTTCTGGCCAAGTTCGAATATTATTAATATCAGTGATATTATATTTTTTAATAAAATTGTCATATTCGTCATCTAATATTTTAACACGTGCATTTTTTCTAAAAAATATTATCTGTTTTTCAGTAGGCATTTTTTCTACAATAGTTTCAGTTATTATTTTTTGTTTCTCAGCTAATTCCTTAGTTTGCTCCGACAATTTTTCTATTGACATCTTTAACTCGTCTGGATTAACCGTCGATCTTGCTATTGCATGTTGAAGCATAAGAGGATTGTTCATTAGTCTGTCAAATTCAGCCTGTCGTGCAGCAGGATCAGCAATGTTTCTTACAAGTTCTTCTGCAATTTTTTCATTTTCTTCTTTCGATTTTTCTCCTAGTAAACCTAACAAACCTTTTTCTTTTAATTTTTCAAGCTCCTCTGCAGATAATGTTGATATTTCTGGTTGCTTGCCAAGTACTGCTTCAGTAACAGGTTTGAAAAGTTTAACAGTTTCTTCCTCTGCTTGAACTTGTCCACGCCGAGCTTCTTCCACTTTTTTCTTAAACGCTGCTCGAGTTTCAATAAATTTCTTTAGCAATTCGATTCTTTGTTGATGCTCGTCCATTATTTTATATACACTTTACAAAATTAGATTATAGAAACGTGTCGAGGCAACAACGAAACATTTTAGCTGGATCACGCGCTAGCTTATCAAATAAAAAGAAATTGTATTTATCTTTGGTTGCTTGGTGATATAATTCGATAAATTTATCTTTTGTTACGTCACCGCATTGCTCATTTGCAATATTTCTAACATCAACATTATCCAGTCCGGGAAATAATATGAAACAACCAGTATTTCGTCTGATAAATCTATCGACGTTATAAAAGCCTTGGGCGAGACAAACAGAATTACATCTTTTATTACGCGATAATGAAAAATAAGATCTAATCTTGTTCATCTCCTCGTTGTTTAACGGAATATCGTCAAATACAATTATTTTATGTTCATACGAATCAAGTTCGTTAACTGGAATTAGTTCTTCTGGTTGTCTTATCAAAAAGATATCATCGCCAGCGTTAAGTTTATCACGAAGTTTATCGTTGTACTCGCTCAGTAATTCGTATTTGTCCTGTTGTGGATTAATTGTATAAATATATGCCTTGTCATAGTTAAAGTTATTGTTGAGCAAAAGATTTAATAACAAATTTGTTTTACCTGATCCTGTGCGACCGACGATAAGATAATGACAATCTGGAAGTTCATTGTTATGTTTATGATGAATTAATCGTTCGGTATCAAAATTTAATATCTTTGCCATTGTTGTTATATAATTTTATGTAATATTAAACCAACTATTGTTGACAATTTTGTGTAGGACAATAAATAATGAGCTACTATACAAAATTTGGAACATTATTGATAGATTCGTCGGCTGAAGCTCAGCAAGGTGATTTATCGAGATTCGCAACTCTTGATCAACTAAGAAATGAGATTGATAATTTATTAAATGTCACAAGTGTGGATCAAAACGAAGTTGTTATTTTCCAGGATAAACAAGGACGATTAAAAACGAGTAATGTACAACTGTCAGATGTACTTTTGCGAATTCCCGCCGCGGTTGTTAATAATATTGTTACTTTTACAGACCAAGGTAAGATACAAGATTCCGGTAGGTCAATTAACGATTATGGCAAAAAATCTGGCGATTCGTTCACGGGCAGTATTATTATGAATCAAAATAAAATTATAGACCTTGGAAATCCAGCCTTAGATACAGACGCTGCAACAAAAAAATATGTCGACGATCAAGAATCTAAGTACGTATTAGCCAACGGCGGTATAATGCGTGCATTTCTCAACATGAACAATAACGGCATTAATAATCTTAGAATACCGGAATATGATTTTGATGCTGCAACGAAAAAGTATGTTGATGATAAGGAAATTCCTATTTCAACTTCGTTAAAAACAATCGGTGATGAAATGACTACACTTAGTGCTACTTTTTCTAGACATGTAGAAACGTTCTTAAATTTTCGTAGAAATATAAACAAACCCTTTAAAGAATTTTTTGGGGAACAACCAACCGTTGACATAAAACTAGCCGACGTTAACACGAAACTCAACGACATTGTCAGTGGAATACCTAATATTGTTCAAAAAACTAATCTAATTAAAATTCCACACGGACAAATTAAAAATATCGTGTACACAGTAGCATCAAGATCATCAACATGGACACCGCGAAATAACACTCTCGAACATACTGCAGAAGTAACTGGGTTATACAGGTTATCTATGTACGGTTCGGAAATTATGTATCTATGTACGGTTCGGAAATTACTGCGGCAACTTCATTATCACCGAATGTATATCATAATCCTCTATTGGTGATGCTAACCAAGAACATCAAAGAAATCTTTACGCTGATATCAACGGAAATGCCTCGGAGACGTTACTGGTGGTGTCTGGAATTTATAGCTGAAACTTTTTAATTAATTACTTAACATCATTAGGTATAATGAATCAAACCAGAACCAGCATTGTTGTAAACTAATATTATATAATGAAAAAATATATATTTGATTTCAATCACATTTCAAAAGAAATTCCAAAACAAGATGTTGACGCGCTAATGCAATATTACAAATTTTATCACAAAAAACTTTGGTGCGTGAAAAAATGTTACAAATACTATACCAAAATACTTCGAATAATATCATATTTACCGTTGTTATTGACTGGAACTGGTATAATTTCGAGTGGTGGATCATTAAACCCGTTTTTGTTAATAATATCGGGCATTGGTGTTTCTCTTACAACAGCGTGTAAAAAGATTGAACCTCGACTAGCGACTAAAAAAAATAGTTGCCAAACGGCTAGTATCACCTATAAAAAATTACTTGATCAGATACGATCTTACTTGAGGAGTATAAAATATGATATGGACGATTTGATACGTGAGTTTCGTATTATTGACAGTATATTAACAGATATTCTACCAATGAGAGTCAGCAAGTATGATAAAGATTATCAAAAAAAGTATGATAATGATAGGGTATGAAATATTATCTAAACAATAAAAAATAATATATGAAAAATGCCACTTACTTGATTCCGCTCGGTGAAGACGTCCTCTTGAAAGTGCCTCAGAAGGAAATTTTACCTGCCTTATATACTAATAGATCTGCGTGGGCGTTTTCTAGAAATTCCATGTGATTATGACATTCTAGAAATTCCATGATTATGAGTCATTTTGCGTGGGCGTTTTCTGGAATGTTCTAGAACATGTATACCTGGCTTGGCTGATAAATGTATTATTGATTTTTCAGGCTGCGTACATGAGGCAACATCTGTTACAAGCAAAACACTGTAGAATATTGATTTTCCAGACTGCATTACTGTAGTAGTCTGGGGATGGGCTCATTTAATCTCAAAATATATTTGAGCTAGAATCGGCCTTTTAGTTTTTAGAAAATCGTTTGGGGTGGGAATTTTAGGGTCTCTGAGAGAGTAATTTGTATTTGTTCTGAGAGTGGGGAGGGGTCTTTGAGCTAGAATCGGCCTTTTCCATTACTACTCACGTGCGTCATAGGAATAATACTGATAATCACGTACCGATTCATCTTTGAGAACTCGTTCGTCCATGTCGAGTGCGGGATCAGATACACGCTTGAACATTTTATTTTATTTGTTATCGTCTAACACAAAGACCACTTCCTGCTATCAGACTAGCAGCTATATTTTTTCTCTTTCTTTTCCAGCCATCGATGGCAACACTATTGCTGCTAGTTCTTGATCCGCAGCTTGATTTATTATCTTACTAACATTTGCAGGCATATCTAACTCCGCTAGGTTTTTATTTGCAGCTTCATTTTATATCTTATTAACATTTGCAGGCATAACGTCTGTGCTGGGTAATTTTACTGGCTGAGGTTTTACTGGTTGAGGTTTTTCGTCGTATTAATCGTGCTAGTCTATCCTTGATTGCCGAGAATGCTTTACCGGCAACATCACCAACAACACCAATATCTTTATCACGAATAACATCAACAGCTTTCATTCCCAGTTGCTTTGCAATCGGTATTGCTTTGGGGCTATCCTTCTAAATAGACCTTGAACAACATCACCAAGTCCATCTCGGTAGTATGCTTTATTTGTGGGTAATCGCGATTTTATCACCCTGACCATGATCGGTCCACGGTGAGTATTATCTATAAACATCTTATTTTCTTGTCACTGATCTAATTGTATACCCTTAATCACTGTGGTAATCGTCAGCGATTTCATCAATGAGGGATCGATAAACATTAATATCCATGATACCGCCTGTAAATAATCTCTGGCAAATAGCAGCTGCTTCATTAATTATTTCTGGGGAATTTTTACCAGCTCATTTTCCTCCAATGAGGATTTCTAATCGTTCAACATCGGCAAGGACGTTATCGGAACATTGAGTAATAAGACTACTTCCTCTGGTACCCGTACCAAAACCACTTCCAGTTGTTTCTTCTTCCTCAATAAGAGGTGGGCCGAATGACGATTGTTCTGTCGATAATTTATCTCCGGGTAATGGCGCTCTTTTAGCCTCTTCGACTTGTCTCTTAAAATTTACAAATTCATCCTTATATTTATCAATGATTCTAGATATACCACGGGACTTTCGAAATATAAAAGAAACCCAATTTTTTTCTGAAACATTAGCGGTGCCTGGATCTATAATGTATCACGATATAGATATCCTGTTGCGGCAACCGCTACAGCTTTTTCTCGAAGTATCCTACGACCCTCTTCGGTTAATCGGGCTGATGGTTTTGGCTTTGGTTTTGGTTTTGGCGCAACAAGATCCCTTACATCACCGACCTCCTCACAAACTTTGTCAACACTCTCAAGTACTTGTATTTCTTCTTGTATTTGTTGCTGAGCCGCAGCTATTTCAACCGAAAATTCTCTTAGAATCTTTTCTGTTTTCTTAGTTCCTTCTGTTATTTTTCCGGTTGCTTTAGCGGTTTGCTCCAACGCGGGAAGAAGATCTTAGGTAGCCTTCGTAACTGGTTTAAATAATTGTTCTGCACCATCTGCAAATTCCACCTGAGACTCCTGACGAGCTTGTAGTTGTTGCTTGACAGAATCACGGACGGGGAGGTATTTTTCAATTGCCTCTAGTCGCTGTCGAGCTAGTTTAGCTGTGTGAGATTCCATTATTGATATAATAATGATTTAATTAAGCCACACGCAATATTCTTGATCACTGTGGTAATCATCGGCGATTTCATCAATGAGGGATCGATAAACATTACTATCCATGATACCGCCTGTAAATAATCTCTGACAAATATCAGCTGCTTCATTAATGATTTCTGGGGAATTATTACCAGCTCGTTTTCCGCCAATCAGAATTTCTAATCGTTTAATATCGGCAAGGGTGTTATTGGGGCATGAGGTAATAAAACCACTTCC
>JAECUM010018921.1:0-37936 GCA_016617855.1 Megalonaias nervosa
TCTTATAATCATATTTTAATTTCTAAAATGCTACTTTATCTATTTGAGAGAAAATTGTTTTTAAGATTTCGTCTTTGACAAATGTATGCATCTAGCATTAAAAACTCAATCTAATGTAGAAGCATTTCTCAATGCAGTCAAAATTGTTCTTTTTTAACGCTTGCTTGCACCAAATTGTTCACCAATCACTTCAGTTTGAAATGTTTGATTGCTCAGTTTATCTTGTTTTTGTCTAAATTGTAATTTTAACCATAATTTTTATTTATTTTTAGTTCAAGCGTTAAATGTTATTTTGTGTTACTTCCAATGCATTCAACTGTTATATATTCGGTTTGGAAATGAGTCAACTTATTGACCGCAAAACCAGCTCATTCCTTGGCCCCTCCCCTAAGTGTGATGGATATTCAAAGTAGTGGTCATTCATTTATTTGTCACATCTTATAGGTTATGTGTTTCATGAAGATAGATTCACTTTGTAATGTTGACATGTCTCTCCACAACGCCCGCGCTCCAGACTCCCTACGCCCCGCATGACTACCTGGTGAGATATTACAAGTTTAATTACATAGACCTTTTCAACACCTGTATTCTGCTTTGTCTTTATCTTCTTTCCATTTTTCAGGTGTTCACTACATCCTTTATAATGCTAAGATGATATTTAGTGGCATCTACTATTTATCGCCCTAAAGCCATGATCTCAAAACGTTTTTATGAATTTTGCGAGCAGTAACACGGAAAATAGCCAGCAATCATTTCACCATTTATTATTTCGCCCTAGTCACTGTCATGTTTACATTTGCGATGTTTAAAAGAAGCTACGTACAATATTTTGATAAAAGCAAGATCACTTAGAAATAAACTGATTACAATATTACAAATGAGAATTATCAATAATGGAAAATGAACGAAAACATGCAAGCATGCACTTTTAATATTAAATAAAACAATAATGAAAATTGAACACATTTGCAGAAGTATTTTTTCTTCATGGGTATTTGGTTATTTATCTATATTCCTCATGGAATATCTTGGATGATATACTTTTCTTTTTGAAGTTTCGATATTTTTCTGTACACGATATAGTTAATACTTATTCGTTCATATTTGATTTCGTTTCAATAAATTATGTAAATTAAATTAAACGTTTTAAGTAATCAATTATTCATAGAATCAATTAATAATTAAATAATTGATTAATCAATTAATTACAAACATTGATATCACTGTATTCAGTTTTCTCTAGGCCTCACGCGTCTTTGGTTTGCAAATTTTTATATCAGCGCAAAATCTGATTAAAATTCCAGACGATATGCCTATAAGAATAAGGTGTGAAAGCTAGAAAATTCTCAAGTAAAAATTGCCACTGTTTATCTTAATGTTCAGGTATGGTAAGTGTTTATGTAGACCTCTCACTCTTAACTCCATTGAATCAAATCAATTAAATAACACAATAATGCCTTGAGTAAGCCAGTTTTCTCTCCTGTGTGTTTGTCTCTGTGAGAAAGAGCCAAACTATTTTCCATTAAAATATACATGACAAAGTTTACATACGATATAAAAGGGCTCGCATTAGATCCTGGATGAAAGTGTTTTTCTGTAGTCATTTCGAGCGCCATAATGTCTGGGCGGCACAATGCCCAACTTAAATCTGCGAGGAACAAAACCCAGACTGAAAAAGACTCCAGAACACTTGACCGGAGCATTATCCAGACAATTCGGTAACTCTGTTTGGATATCTACTACTTCTGCGATGAAACGATTATTATAAAAACTCCAAACATGGATTTGAGATCTTCTAAATCTCCTTGGCAAGCATTTCTCCGTTAAAATCTCATTTTGCTACAGAGAACCAATCGTAATGCTGCAGATATTTGTGTAACGGTTGGGCCAGCAATGTCCATTTGGTAACATTTTCTCACACGGTTGTGGGTGGCAAAACGATCACAGAAACACGAGGTTGTAATGTATTAACACGAGGTTGTAATGTATTAACATGGGGTTGTAATGTATTAAATGTAAAAAAAATAAAAAGATATTTCATCGATATAGGAGTTAAATTTGTACAATTGGCCGGTTGATTCAATCACAGTCAACACAGTATCTACATAAATATCTGAAGTAAGCTTTGGAGATAAACTGAACAAAAAGCTCGTGTAACTTATTTTCATTTAACCTGAGATAAAAGTTTAGAGATCCTGCAGTTAGAGGTTATCTAATTATACAATGCCTTGGGAATGCAACCCTCAGCCTGCTTGGTTACTACACGTGAGCATCGAATATTATTGTATATTGACATTTGAAGTTCATTTTATATCGCTTTTATACATTGTATTGATTCTAACTATTATAAAATGTACTCTTGACAACTAAGATCTTGGCTTAAGGTGGTCTTTCAGGTAAAAGCAAACAGAGAACCCAGACAATTGCATGCGCTGCTAATGGGGTTCGAACCTGGTACCGCAGAAGTGCAATACGAATGCGTTCGCGCTGTGCTACATGATCCCTTTGGATTTGTTCTTATTTTTTTTAATGTCAAAGTTTTTTTTTTTATAAATACGCACAGTTTCGTGTCTATGTAATTAAAATGACATACATCTAACCAAAAATCTGAATGATAACACTAAGAAAGAAATGAAAGAAATCTGTTTCTATAAGTGGTGTCATCATCAGAGATCTGAAGTTAATATCATGAGTAATTCGCGTAAAAGCCTCGCACTCCTGTATTAATTTCGTCCTGACATTGAGTTGGCATTTGCCGTATCAGTGAAAACTGGACCATATTTGGGTTTGCCATTTTGGCGTGAAAGATCTCTCCTTGCTAATTTGGGGATTTTAAGTGGCTACTTTGGGTGGCTACGTTAAAATGGAATATTTTATCAAGTGGATATCAACAACAATTATCTAGTGAGCTTGCATATGTAAAATACGCCAAAATGGATGGTGTAATAGAAAGCGATCAACCTACCATCACGATCTTGAATTACTCTGAATCAAACAGGGGACAGGGGACTTCACATCTTCGACTGGTCCACTCCAAATACAACAAAAGAGAGTCGCACATTACGCTCTTTTCATTTTACTATAGTACTGCTCTGATAGTAGCAATCTGACCGCTTTTGAAGTTTCTCAAAACTAATTTCACTTACAATGACCAAGTGTGTTGGTATTTTGGGACCAAGTGTGTTGGTATTTTGGGACCAAGCGTGAAGGTATTTTGCGGATGTAAAATGTACAGATAAGAATAGCATACATACTTTTGATTGGAAACTACGGATAAAGTCGATTCTTTGAGGTTTCTAACTAGTATTTTTTGTGTGATGCACGAGAGGATACGCTACTTTTACAGAAAACAAGAAACAAATCAACAGTGGGATTATTCGGAATATATACAAGTAAATAAACAGTTGTATGATAGAGAAATAAAATCAAAAGTAAGGCTACATAAAGAATAAGTTTTATTCTAAATAATACATGGAATGGTGACATGAATAGTTACATAAGATGTGAAGATGAAATGATAAAATCATATATTTATGTCAGTAATTATGTTAGTAGTTCAATAACAAAATGGAATACGCTGTCCAACTAAACAAAACTAGACGAATCGTCATGAATATACTGGCCAACTAAGCAAAACCAGATGAATCGTCATGAATACACTGGACAACTAAGCAAAACTAGATGAATCGTCATGAATATACCGGCCAACTAAGCAAAACTAGATGAATCGTCATGAATACACTGGCCAACTAAGCAAAACTAGATGAATCGTCATGAATACACTGGACAACTAAAACACCTAGATGAATCGTCATAAATACACTGGCCAGTTAAACAAAACTAGATGAATCGTCATGAATATACTGGCCAACTAAGCAAAACTAGATAAATCATAGGCATTTTATGTGTGCCGTTCATTTTAGAACTGAATATTCTTTATTTGTAGAGGTTTCGATGTTATTGTTGGAAAATCACAGGTACGCAGATGCGCACAAATTTACAACACAAAAATATGATCGCCTCCCCCTCTCAACACTATCGCATGTACCATTAACAATACAGTAGAAGAAGGGTAGCAGCAACAGTCATTCCACTAACAACAGTGTGAACGTGTTCACCTATAAGCAATACTATAAAGCTGTCATACCACTAACATGTATGTATGTATGTATGTATGTATGTATGTATGTATGTATGTATGTATGTATGTATGTATGTATGCATGTATGTACGTGTGTGTATGTATGTATGTATGTATGTATGTATGTATGTATACACGTACGTGTGTATGTATGTATGTATGTATGTATGTATGTATGTATGTATGTAACGTATCTATGTATCTATGTATGTATCTATGGATCACTTTTAGCATCTAACCAGATTCATAGCAGAATAAGTATAAATAAAATTTCCAATAATTCAATAATTCAGTATGACCTATTGACGGTCAGATTTACTCACCCGATTCTCCGTATGCTACCCTTGAGTGAGACTAGATCTTTCACTTCCGATGGATTTTAGTAGCTGTTTTACACAAGTCTCAAACATACCTTATAATCTGAATGAAATGAAGCCTTTGGATGATTAACCCTAAGAATAAAGTTGAAGGTTTGGTAGATTCTAAGCATATCAATACAACACTATTCCCAGGGGACGGTGTGTCTGTTGGAATTTGCACTGTTCCCAGGGGACTGTGGGTCTATTGGAATTAGCACTATTCCCAGAGGATGGTGTATCTATTGGAATTAGCTCTAGTCAAAGGGGGACCGTGGGTCTATTGGAATAGCACTATTCCCAGGGGACCGTGGGTCTATTACTCTTTTGGAATTGACACTATTCGCAGGGGATGGTGTGTCTATTGGAATTAGCACTGTTCGCAGGGGACTGTGGGTCTATTGGAATTGGCTTAGCTACCCTATGATTATTGGTATAAGCAGCTCACGTACTCCCACGAATATTCATACTTTTTTAACTTCTAATATGAAGACCCACAAAAACATATTGTAGAGAGGCCGATTCGGATATTAAAAACACATGCTATACATAAGTTAACCATAATTAATCATTCATTGAATGATGAGAAGGGACAGACTCGTTCTTTATTAAGCACAGTGGTTTAACACTTCAAACGTCCAACTAAAACAAGTAAGCCACTTGTTTGATTCTGTAGTTCAGACGTGTGAAAGCTGGGCTCTTTATTACTTACAGTGTGTCAGAAGCGTACAACTTAGAAGCACCTTCTTGCTTCCTTACTAGACCGCTCCGGTCTAAGTGGTTAGAGCTTCCGCCTTGGATGCAGAAGGTCGCGAATTCGAACCCCGGCCGAATCATATCAATGACTTGTAAAAATGCTAGTAAGTAGCTGAATCGCTCAGCATTAAGAGGTTAGTGTTGGGAGTGGTGGGCCTGGCGTCAGAATAGTGTGACTGGGTGGGATATTATGCCCCAGTGCTAGACATCACTATAAACTGCCGCACCGCAGACATCGTACCATACGACTCAAATTGTAAAAGCTACGTTAAAAACACACACACACACACACACACACACACACACACACACACACACACACAACATTACTTTACAGTGTCTTATATGAGATTCGTGTGTGTTAGTTTCGTTGCATAGAGCTTTCTTCCGATACACTAATGAATAGTAATGAATTACAAATTTGCTGTTGAATAATAAGACGTACAGAAGGAGGAAGAATGTTTATTTAGTATATGATTGCGATAGCAGGTCCATTAATTATTATAAGCTAATTAATAATTTATATTTGTTTTTGGAAATAATCACGAGTTAATAAGGTTACATTTATTTCAATGATGTGACATGTATAATATTGATAGATACACCTCAGTGTCATAACGTATTAGTGCTAGTTGATGCCTAAATCACACAATTAACACTCACCAACTCCTCCCCGCCCCCGAAAAAAAAAACAAAAAAAAAAAAAAACGAAACATTTGGGATATTTGCCGTAATATTTACGGTCGAAATTATGATTCCATCTAACTGTGAAACTTGTTTGCCGTCAATCGCTGAATATTACATTTCACTTTGAGTGCAAGGCCTTAGTATAATAATCTTCTGTGCCTTTATTTCGATTGCACGATTTTCTTAAATGTTAATTTTCTTACATTAGAGCGGAGCTTCGTTCTTTCAGTATGTTTTACCATGAGTCTTTTGATATCTGTATCAGACGGACAGATGTATGCATTTCAAACCATAATTTCAAAGAATGGAAAACTTGCACATGACTCGTTATGTCCGAACCGAAATGATTAAATAATTCAAGAAAACTCATCAATTTAATGATTCAAATATTACATATTAGGAATTTAATATATTTTATGGAAACCATTCACTAATATTCACCAAACAAAATACAATTAAACGTCAGTTGTTTATTTCCCCATAAGAAACGATACAACTTTCTATAGAACAAAAATAAACTTAAACCATTTTCAGCACATCGCCAGCGGTATTTTGTCAATAAATTTGATTACAATTCTCACATACATGTAACCGTTGACGTACGTATAAATATAGAAATAGTATCGTCTTGATGAAAAAATAAACATACATATCTTATCATACTTTGCAGATGCCTTCAAATACAGATTATTATAAAAAAAAAGGATTTACTTAAAATGAAACTAAAGAGTTTCCTATAAAAAAAAATTATTCCTGTAAGAGACTGTTTCCTCTGAAAAAAAGGTTACTGTTATTTTAGAAAATGAATTTACCAACAAATCAAATCCTAATTTCACAACAAACAGTAAGTTAAATTTGAAATGCAAAATAATATTTAACATATAAGAAATATGTATGCAAAATGGTTGTTTATAATTATTACAAACTGAAAGTTTGCAGTACAGTTAGGAAAGTATTAGTAACTCGATTATAATTTAAAATATACATAAATCAGGAACACAAATTAAAACATAATAAAAAAATAAATAAAATTAAATAATAGATAAATAAATAAATAAATAAATAGATAAATAAATGTTTGAACAAACCAGTAAACCACTTTTCTTCATATATTCGGAACCAATAAATTTTTTTCTATCTATTTTCAAACATACTTTTGACAGTAATTATCAAATGAATCTTGACACTATATCTCCGAGATGTACTCAGGAAATAGTATTTCGATATCCGTTAATTATACTTTCTCCTATTATGTAATCTACAACCAATTATAATGTCTACAGTCATTGTAAATACCACTAGTAGCAACATTCAATGCACTTTCATAGGTCTAAAGCCTGATAGTTAGTTAATTAAAACACATTTCAATGGCTTGACTTTTCTTAATGGATTTTCAATAGAGATCCGGATAAGGGTTGGACTAACAGTGTCAGACATTGAGTTTCACTCAAATTGCTTGCTATCAACCAATCTCGTCTAGCTAGGTGATCATTGAGAGGGGAAGTAGGCCGTCCTAACTCGCGTTCGTCATGCCTCGCGCCCCAGTGAGCATTAAACCCCGCCCTATTTCATTGTCCTCACCAGTATAGCTCCCAGTATATTAATCCAGTGCCGCTGGGCATTAGCAGTAGAGAGCATTTTGACATCTTGAAGATTGGAGATTTAATACTCGAGGCAGGAATATATTTGGTGCCACTAGCTACATTTGGTCAAGAGTGATTCTTGTATTTTTGGATAAATTGTGAATAGTTGGTGTTGAAATCTGACTGTTTTGTTAAAGTGTATACATGCACAGGAGTTCGGACCCATATGGATAATTAGCTTGATCAGAATGTTTAATGGAATCCCGTGTATGCTTGAGGAATGTCAGCAGTAATTAGTCCAGTAATCTTAACTCCAGTAACATCTACGAACGAAAACGGAATAGAAAAAACAATTGGGACACTCACAGAGCTAGAAAGAGTTTCACCATTTTACAAAAGAGATCAAAATATGCCGACCGCATTTGGACTCAGTCTTGAACACAATGAGGTTTATATCCCTTTTTTATTTGTGTATATTTTTAACGTTTTGTTGAATGATTATCATTACAGGGCAAGAAAACTTGCTTCTCTGTGTCATATTTACTTTTTATATAGCATCTTAAATTAAGATTGGTGCGTCGTGAATTTAGTTTATGCCACGTCGTAATTAAATCTCTATTAACGAGACCCTGTAAGAAGTAAGGTGTAATCCTATTTATTTATTTATCGGTCTAAATTAAGTTTCACAATAATGTATTAAATGGGATCTTCAGAATTATACCAATAGCTCTTTGCTTTGTATATCACTGACATTGAGTCCCATATGGAATATTAATGCATTTCCGATTTATCAAACTTGGCTTTTCCCTTCCTTCATATCGTCATTATGAGTTCTACAAGATACACAGACTACGCTATTATAGAATCTACATCAAATAACTCATTAGATACGATTGCTGTAGGGCACGGGAATTTTTGTGTCCTGCACTCTAGAAATTTTGCCGAAGGGAAAACATGTCTCTCTTGTGCCTAGTAATTCTATATAGAGCGCGTAGCTAGTGGTCCAACCCACACAATGGTCTTGCTTCACAATAGGGACAATATGAAACTGTTTTGTGTATTTGATACAATTATGTCAAGGTAAAATACTTTAATGCTTTACAGCTGGGAATTATATCTTTTGACTGAATTAATTCTTTTGTTTTTACATCTTATAATGGCTTTTTTTTCTCTAATTGTTTTGTTTTTATGATTTTTCAGCAGGACCGACGTGATGTCATTGGGAATCATGGAGGACTTGGACAGCTGGTCAGTACAGTGGCCACCACAGCATCCTTCCCCCAACCCCCGCGACTGTCACACACCCCCACCACAGGTGATTTTCAGCCTCCATACTTTCCTCCTCCCTACAACCTGCCTTCCCAACAGCCCATGGAGTTTCATCATCACCACATGAACTCGGACCCGTATTCCCACCTTAGCAGTTTTCATCAACCAACTCAACAGTATCATCAGCTTCACGCTCCAGACAGAAATGTGTTACGTCACCGTGATGATTTGCATAATATGCACCATGGACTCCCCACCCATGATAACAGGCGACCAGACTATGGAGTGATGCGTCGCCCGGACATCCTAGTCCCCAGCCACCACCCCCATCTTGGATTTGGAGAACAGGATCCTTCTATGTTAAATTTGCATGGAACTACGACAATGGGAATCGACGATGGCAGTCAGGTAGGCATTTTATATTGTTGGATATGAAAATAAATTGTTAATTGAGCATTTAATTAGATTGCTAATTAACAGTGATTTTGTTTGCAAAATATGGTATTTTTATCGCTTGGATAAGAATTACGAGTTTAAGTTAGATCTACGTAATAAACAATACAATTTTCACTTTTGCCTTTCAAGAAAATTCACATCTTATTTATTTATTTATTTCATTTTCTGTGTTCTTTAGCTTCTATAACTAAAATCGTACATCCTAGAGATACTTGATAATTTTATAATAAAGACGGTTAAAAGATAGGGAACCAAGAGTAAAAACTAATTCTTTTTTATGTATTCCCTGCATATTTAAAAAAAAGATTCGTGTATATTTCTTGTCTAATGCACAGTGTAATATTAATCGTCGTAATAACTTAAAATACTTGCTAACTAATGGTACCAAGTATTCTTCGATTACATCGTTATTTGAAATTTACTTTATTGTCAGCAACAAAGCTTGAGCTATAAAGTTTGGCAACTGGAGATGTATTTAAAAGGAACAATGTTTGCGAACCGTTCCATTTATGTTTTTATATTACTTAAAACTGGATGCCTCCTCTATCTGAAACACGGAAGAATTTTAATAGAAATAATCACCAATTTTGTACGATAGATTTTATAAACACGCAGACTCGTTATAATGGCAAAGGTACTGGATTCCCGGATGATGGTTATTGTACGAAAATTGTGATCATTCACTGCCTGAATAAGTTTGTTACTTATGATTCATGTACATTGCACATGCTTAATTAACCATAAAGATATTTATCTCTTCGTACATGAAAAGGAAAAGTACGTAAAATGTCTGGCGGAAATATAAAGGTTTAATGGCGCACCCTAATGGATTGTGGGGTCCGGTTCCGAATAGGACAGTTTTAGTCATAACAAATATGACACATTTATAAAATATAAATTATACAAAAACTTGATTTTTAAAAAGGAGATTAAATTCGCATCGTGTTAAATAAATAAATAAATTAATAATAATAATAATAATAATAATAATAATAATAATAATAATAATAGGAAAGAGGTTTCCATTTTGGACAACATCTCAGGCAAACTATTTCATCGGTGCTGTAGTACCATGGCTGCATTTATTAGTATATTCTTTCATGCGTTCATTTATTAACTCAATTGCCCTTCACCACACGGGTGTCTTCTGAAGTATGTGTGTGTTTTATTTACTTTATATCAGACTGAACATTGAAGGTATTACTTTTTATTTAACGGTTTTTGTAAAGTTCTATATAAATTCAGCATATGGGTTATAAGCCGACCAGCATGTGCGATGCGTTTGAACCTATATTCCTCCTTATCTCGAGAAGAGCAACTCCGTAGTTAAGTACTTAATACCAACTTGTTAATGAACTAAGTATTCCCAGTCGTGCGATTCTAGGGAAGTAATCCACAACTTCCTGCCGATTTCCTCAAGTGTGTTGCGTAATCATCTGATATAAAACGAAACTCTCACATGCTCATCTCTTCTCCAAAATAATAAAACCCTCGTTAGTCGACAGGACAAAATATTATCTGAAACGTTGCATAAGGTCGATTCCTTTCTTTTTTTTAAAACGATGTTGATAAGGGAACTGCAGATCTGAATTTATTAATGTATGATACAAAATCTCTACACTAAAACTACAGTATGATTCAAGTCCGCACCACGCTCACGTGACAAGCATGTAAAATATCACGATGCAATATCTGTCGAATCTTTACTTGAATGATAATCTTTAGCTTAAATTCTATATATTCTACATATAGTACATATATGGACTTAAATTTATCTGATGCACTTCTGTGGCATAATAAACAATAAACATAAATACAAATTAACATCCATGGATATGAATGGATCAGATTGACTTCACATCATTTTACCTAGGTTTTCCTAAAGCTTCATGTACAAATTTGGTCTGTTCTAGCATTAACAATCACACAAAAACACACAAACAAAAACAAACAACAAAATACAACCTCCTACAGTCTCCATATACAGTAAAGCGTGAACTGAATAATTAATCTATGATGACGACAAAGATTAAATATTAAATTAAAACACACAACAACTTATACAAAACTTTTCCACATGTAGTTTTATCAACGGACATACTTTGCTCATCTTCAAGGTGATTGTCGTCATGTTACTTGCAAAATGCATCTTTCTCCGTCGCTAAAACGTAATTCTTAAATCTTGATAAGACTTGCTTCTAATGAAAAGAAAGGGACTGATTTCGTTCTAAAACCGAAAGAAAATTAAACGTGGTTGGTTATTTCTTTCATTGTAAAAATCACTACGTATGCATGATTAAATATGATGGAGTAAACAAATATTCCCAAGGGAAATCCCAACTTTGAAGTATATCAAAATAGAACAGCAGGGAAAACAACCAAGTTCAAGTTTTGCCTCGGGTAATTCCGATTACTATTGTTGTCCGAATGCACCGTACTTCGTCTTGTCAAAACCCCGGGCAATTTTGTAACATCAACACAGTTCTGACATAAATAATCACCCACTGTAAAACTTGACATATCCAGACTTCTGTGTGTTGATGTCGGTAAAATATTATGTCGATTCATACACCAGAATGTATTTCAAACTAAAAGAGCACCTTTTTGCCATAAATATTTTAATCTGACAACCATTTAATAATATAGAAAACATATAGTTACTATATAAAATTATAATTAAAAATTTTGACAGTTCTTTAAACACTCACTGTAAAGAATTGTTTTGGCCCTTTATGGAACGCTTTATTTGTTAATTGTATTAGCTTGTAATTTAATGTTTTTCGTTTTCAAAGACCATAATTTTAATAAATTATGTATTGTGCTCTGAATTACGCAGATTCAGATACTACAATTACTACTACTACTATTACTACTACTACAATTACTACTACTACTATTACTACTACTACAATTACTACTACTACTACTACTACTACTACAATTACTATTACTACTACTACTACAATTACTACTACTACTATTACTACTACTACAATTACTACTACTACTATTACTACTACTACAATTACTACTACTACTATTACTACTACTACTACAATTACTACTACTACTATTACTACTACTACAATTACTACTTCTACAATTACTACTACTACAATTACTACTACTACTACTATTACTACTACTACTACAATTACTACTACTACTATTACTACTACTACTATTACTGCTACTACTATTACTGCTACTACTACAATTACTACTACTACTATTACTGCTACTACTACTATTACTACTACTACTATTACTACTACTACTACAATTACTACTACTACAATTACTACTACTACAATTATTACTTCTACAATTACTACTTCTACAATTACTACTACTACTACTATTACTACTACTACTACAATTACTACTACTACTATTACTACTACTACTATTACTGCTACTACTACAATTACTACTACTACTATTACTACTACTACTATTACTACTACTACTACTACAATTACTACTATTATTTCTACTGCTACAATTACTACTACTACTATTACTTCTACTACTACTATTACTACTACTAATACTACTACAATTACTACTATTATTTCTACTGCTACAATTACTACTACTACTATTACTTCTACTACTACTATTACTACTACTACTACTACAATTGCTACTATTACTTCTACTGCTACAATTACTACTACTATTACTACTGCTACTATAACAATTACTAGTAATACTACTTCTTTTACTGTAACTACTACTATTACTAATACTACCATACTATTATTACTTCTATGACTACTACTACAATTACTACTACTACTACTATTAAATAAAAAAAAATAATAAAATAATAAGAAGAAGAAGAATAAGAATAAGTATAATAAAATAAGAATAAATATAATATGAATAATAAATAAGGATAAAATAAGGATAACAAAATAAGAAAAATAAAATAAGAATAAGAATAATCATAATAAAATACGAATAAAAATATTCGAATTCTATCATTTGTACGATGTACATCTCATAAACGAAGAAATCTGCCTCTTTGTCACAGTTTTGGTGACTTGACTTTATTTTAAAATGGGTTTCTTGCTTTGAAATGCATTTTACCTGTTTTAAATTATATTTTCCGCAGCTTGATCAAATAATTGCAATGAGAAAATATGTACATGAACATCATAATGTCAGAGACAGCATGGCGCCAAATTTAGAAAGATTCATCGTTTGGAAATATGAAGCGTATACAGTTACATTCCAGTTGATATAAAAAGAGCAAATAGCATGTCAACTTGACTGCCTATGACACAATATTTGTGTACCACAAAAATGAGTCACTCAGTGCTTTTATTTATTTATTTTAGTTATTTATTTACTCTGAACAATAAAATATCGGTACAGTTTCCAACTTGTTAAATGAAACAATATTTCGTATATATACATACATACATACATACATACATACATACATACATACATACATACATACATACATAGCAAATAACATGAATGAGGGAATGTCATGATGGGAATATTACATAATATTCGGATAATAAAACAACATGAAGAGATTGGTAGTGCTGGTCACTGAAATATGGTCTCATTGCACGGTAGCAGGTGGTCTCTAATAGATTCCGTACAGGCCACCCTGTTAGAAATCGTCTTTATTTATTTAGGACTTGGATTACATATATAGTGTAGTCATGATCCCTTATTTGACAAGTTCGTGTTGTTTTTCTTCTAAATCAAGAGTGGTAATCCAATTGAAAAGTGTAATAGACAAGATTAGATCTGGATTTGATTTCTTGCTCGAGAGATGAAATGAGATGTTTTTCTTAAAATTGTCATTTGATTTCAGTATTAGATTTATATTTAATTTTGGAGGCATACATGAATGAAAATCAAGAAATAACGAGTGAGACGATATATAAGCAGTTCTCTCATATTGATGATTTTTTTGTAAATGAGACCTTAAATAAAAAATAAATTTATTTCCACAGAAAAAAATTCAGATAGTCTACTGTTTTTCAGGGAGATATGACATTCCTCAAATTGTTTTCCAGTTGGCGAATTTTCAAAGTTTTCAATTTTGAATGTTTAAAATATTTCCCAGATGGATTATGTAGTTTCTTATTTTTTGTTAAAAATCACTCTTATTCGTGGTTATGTTTGCTTTTTTAATACATCATACTTACAAGGTAAAATCCCGAAAGATATTTAATTAATCCTCAAGATACTATAATTAATATTTCACCAGACAGTTTCTTTGTTGAGATTATAAACTATTTGGTATTCAAAACTTAAAACTGACTGGTAATTGACAGATTCGTCATATTACGGTATTTCCACTGTAACAAGCTATTAAAAAGGCTGATTTTCAGATGGAATTACGTTTTGTTTTGTTTCTAGATTTTAGTCTCTTGTCTCGACTATTTTTCAAACTTAATTTTGATACATTCTGGTGAATGAGCAGCAAAAGAAATTGAAAACGAACGTATAGAAAACGCAAAAGTAAGATATGGTTATTGTTGTTAATATTAGTTTTAACTTCAATAAGGTTTATTTGGAGTCATCTAACTTTTCCTGACAGTATTTTTGTAGGGTCTTTCCTGTCTTTTCTCAATCTCATCCTGCACTATGATACAATAGTTATAAAACAAAACAAAGCATGTCTTAAGATATTTAAATTCTCTTATTCTACCAGTTTATTCTTCAATATCTAAAATAGTAGGATTTCATCGTCTTAATCATGGTACATCCGCATCAGAGTAATATCGGATCAGATTTTAATTAACTATGGCGGTAGATGAATTACTCTTTCCCCCTTTGATTGATCACATCTGATCAAGATAATTCCTGGAAAAGTGACCCTGTCGTGGGGATGTATAGTCTTTTGTCATATACCCATCAGATAGTGCTGATATTGAAAGAAAAGTGCCACAGCTAAAACGTAACATGCCATTCCATACCTTATCATGGCGCAATCCATTGCGTCATATTACGATGTTGCTTTTGTCGATGGAGAGGGAGTAATTCTTTTATCACCTATCATACCACCTGCTTTTATAATATGGACAATATAAAATTGAAAAAAGAGATTGGTATGTCGGCTCTGCGGTCTTGGAATCTATACATGCACACACAAATCACGTACAACTAATACGAGGGACAAAAAATACATGCACGCTCTTGATGTCACCAAGCAAAATGTGAAATATTACCTAAATAATCTGCTCGTATTGGGATTAATCATTCAATTATTATCTGCCCACCCTCACCGCCAGTTCTTCATTTATCAAATATAGAGTCAAGGATAGTTTCTTCTGGAGAGGTGTAAGCTGTATTCAAACAAAACCAATTAGTCTCCAAAAGTTATTCATGTGCTATATACAGAAAATTAATTGCACAAAATTTAACATCAGTTATCAGAAGGCTGCAGGTCTCATACTATTAAAAGTCATAGCGAATGCCTTTGCTTTTCTTCAGACTGAAATAACTTTTACGCGGCAGACTAAGTTATTTATTTTCGAAAATCAATACTTTGCCTTTCCCAGCCACCACATCTCTTCCAGGTTATTGATTTTATTACATGATACTATAACATAATAATGATATTATAAGGATATGCTAAACCACCCCCTTTCAAAACATTCAAAAGAGCCAAAAACTTTAAAAAGCAACAATGTTTAGTACACTCTAAATAAACGACATCTTGAAAACTACAAGTACCCTCTACATTTCATGACACTTGAAAACAAGTCTACAAACTAGCTTAATGCAAAGATAACATGAATGTGAATAAATTAATGAGTTTACATTGTCTTTCAAAATTCATTATCGCGTAAAGATGTTAAAGATGGATGGCAGTAAAAATAATTAAAATTATAACATGCGTATCCTGCAACTTTCCTATTGTAAATTAGTTTCTTCGGTGAAAATATGGTATTTAACAATCTTTCCATCGTCTATTATTCTTAGAGTATGTACATGTCTGATTTTAATTAACGTAGGTCGGATACATGGCGTCGTTCAACTTCCGGAACAGGTGTTCGATACTCATTCTATAAAACTGCCAATTTGCCGATTTTGTGTTTGATAGTAGCTTTCAGCATACAGCAGCCTTTAATTCGTTGAGATTTTGGTTCTCGATAACCGTTTTGATCTTCATGTGCGGCAAGCAGAACACTGAAACTGTTGTTTATTTGTGCGGGTCCGATAAAAATGTATCTCTATTCTTTATTAGGATTTTCAGGAATAATGTATTTGTAAAATATTGTTTGATTTTCCTTTTTTCGATCAAAATTGAAACTTATGCATTCATGTCGCAAACATAAAAATGGATAATCTGGAGAATAAAAATCTTGAGACGAGATTTTCCAGCGACCGTGCGGCTTTCTAAGAATGTATTTGAAAATCCCGTACTCAGTAACTTCTCATAATTTGAACGACTCTGGGTTTAAAAGGGAAGAAAGAAGCTCTGGCACGTAGTCTCTATCCTCAGTCTCCTGGTTTCAGTTAAAGTTTGTGTTATATTTATTTGTACATGTGGCCTATCACTGGGGTTAGCCATATTGAATCCGACTCGTCTTTGTCTTTACAGAACTCAAGAACTTGTTACTGTCACACATCCGTCAGATAGCTATGTCACATGTACTTGTTTACGTTTAGATGTCGCTCACTAGAGCGGTAAGACAGTGTAGTCAGATTGGAATAAAAAAATAGCTAAGAACAAAGAACATGTATGTATAACTGAGTCAGAGATGCAATAATCTTATTTGCATTTCCTCAATTGAATATTTCTGCCAATTCTTGCCAAAGAAACAGACAAAGGGTTCAATATTTCAAACGTGATTTTCAGATGAAAGGATGAAAATAAATCAGACTATAGTGAAACCTACCTTAGACGGCATCTCCATATTAAGGACGTTTGTGCATAAACACTCACCGAAATATGTAACCTGTATATCAAGGGTGACACATATACATACAGGGGACACCTTTACATAAAGGGAGACACCTTCATATATAACGATAAGCATCTGTATACATAAAGAAGGACACCTGATATATAAAGGGGAACACCAATCCATAAAGGAGGGGACTTATATATCAATGAGGACACCTATACATGAAGTATCATGCATATGTAGGTTTCATTGTATTTTCAAAACGTTTATGCAACGATTTTTCATCTTAAATGTCAACTTGTTAACTGGACCAAGGCTAGTAAACTCATCTCTTCAGCGTCCTTTGTTTCCTATATCTCCAAAAAGAGTCCGAGCTGACATTTACTCAAGTTGCCAATCTTTATTACAGATGGAAAAAGGCAAGCAATCAACAAAGAAAGAATGAAACAAACTAATAAACAACAGGAAATAGTTGCATGATTTTAAAATAAATAAAACGCACAGGACACATGCATTCCAGGCTATTTTAGAAGAGCTTATTTACAATACAGTTTAACAAACAATAGATTTGGCAATTCAAGGTACTATGCTAAATATCCTTTTACACTGCAGGATATGCCGCGACATCACTAATGAAATTAATAAAGAGAGTTTAATAAATCCTCACGTTGTCAAGACGTCGGTGACTTCAACATCTTATGATGCCAACATAAATATTGTTGAAATTTATATTTAAAAATGGTTTTTGTATTCAAGTCATGCAATTCAAACATGTTCTGAGTTCTTCCCAAGCCTCATTAAAGTTATGAAGTCTTGTTAAGTTTTCTTGTCACATAATTTTAGGGCTGTAAAGTTCAATTATCATTTTACTCATGTTACACCGCTGAAAATCAACGAAAAGTTGTAAAATTGATAAAATCTTCAATTTGTCGTTATTAAAGGTTAAACATCGATTTAAACAAGGCCTTTAATTATGTCCAATTTGTAGACCCCTTCCTGTGTTCCGCGCACGGGCCGGAATTACTTTCCGGACGTTTACACCCAGTTTTGGTGACGGCCCTCATTTTTTAAATACCCGCACAATTAATGAGCTGCTGGGAGTAATCTCGAGTTGGATAGAAAAACTGTACAAAATAACGTGTTCCGTATTATGCCATTTTGTCTGGTTAAACCGTCCTAAAGAATTCGACATACCAAAGAGCAGACACAATACTAGGATAAAGCAGAACCTTTTACATGAAAGCTTAAATTATGTAGGAATTCAGTTCAGATTATGTGGTGTATTTTCTTCTAACGGAGGAGAACAAAGGCAAAACTTAAACCACCAACAAATGCTTGAGAGCTTATCTTTGGAATGATGGATAATTACTTTCGTGTTACGTCATAGGTTGCCACTAATATTTTCGTATTATGTTCATTTTATCCCTTCACAACTTGTTCAGAACACGGTAGGACACGTATAACGGGATTATTGACAGTGCAGAGGTGTTTCCGTGTTACACGAATTTGTCTTCTCGAATATAGGATTACCTTATGAACACTCAACCGTCTTAATTTTATACGCCTAGGATGCTTTTTTAAAAAAATAATATGATTAAGTGAACGAATGATTGTTTGACTCTGATATGTTAAAACTCTCTGCCTTTGAAGCCATCATAAAATTTGTCGTTTTAACACTTTTTCTCAGTGGTTTCGTGGACTTTGAAACTAGTTCATATTTTGATGAAAGACGTGGTGCTTGCCTTGACTAACAGGCATGCTCGTTTAGATGCCTTCAACTCATGTGTCATTCATATCATAACATCGTAATTTTGCCACTACACAATAGCTGTCAAACGCGTTTGGAGTGTAGCATCATCTGCTATCATGGTTTGAGTGCTACTCATATCGAGCAAGAAGGCGTAAAATTAAGCCACAGTAAAAAGCAAATTGGTACATCTTACTAGATTAAAATGCGATTTATTTCCTTTCACCACGATGTACGTTTCTAAAAATGCGATTTATATTCTTTCACACGATATACATTTCACTCTTTAACAGCAGTAAAGAAAGTCTTAAATTTGTGTTACGATAGGCAAAATAATCAAATGCGAAAATAAATGCAAGATAAAAACAAATTAATCCCATACATTTCTCAGGAATGTATATAAATATCTTTTACGAAATTTGGAACTGCCTGTTCAGAGGCAACATTATCAAAGACATTAATACAATGATTGTAGCAGCAATTTTTCGTCAGATGCCCAAAACTTAAAAAAAAATGTATCAAGCTCAGTCTGAAACTTTTTTTGAGCCATCATGTACCACTTTAATATAATTATTCGTGGAAGAGTTTTGTTTATTTAACAATGAAGTGCCGTATTTACTCAGCATATGAACCCTTTCCGTCTTTCATTGACTAAGAGTGCAAGGTGCGAAACAGAATGAGACATCACATTCAAATTGCAGAGCAGAAGGCTTTTATGTTGCAAAGCAAATGCTATTGGTGTGCCCCACGCCCCAAATATTTGACAACAGTTACTTGTTTACAGCTGATTCTTGACACTTGCGTTTGACAGGACAAAGTTCTATATTCACCTGTAAAAACATTGAATAAAATAGGTTATGGAATATTTAGACAACGCTTGCGTCTATCCAATATAAAAATAAAAGAGCTTTTGTAAAACAGAATAAATCTGGGTAAATCTTTTCCCTACCGGAGACCGGTATAATAGTTTGTTAGGTGTGCAAAAGGTAGATATTTGGTTGTTAAAAGCAAAATTAAAACGGAGCTGAGGGCTGTTAAAACATTTTGACCAAAACAATGTGCTGTAATTAATTCGATGACCTATAATTCAACCGTCTTATTGTTGGTCAAGAACTTGTGACACTGGTGACTTGATTACGCTTAGGTACCATGCGGGTTGAAGTACATTGTATTAGGACCAAATACTGATGTACATTGTCAACACTAACAGGAGTAGTGAAGACGTTAAGCCTTCTACTAAATCCACTTTCTATAGAGATGTACAAGGGGCTAATGAATCGTACAAACAGCAGTTCTGACGACTAATTTGTAGATTCACCGTTTGAAGTTGTTTTACTGTATTTAATTAAACTCCCTTGAGGGGATAGTACAATGTTTGTCTAGTTATTTCTATTATTTAGTTCATGTCAAACACTAAAATTATATACAGTGTCTTTGGTATACATGTGTGCATTTTTCTTGCACAAATAGAACTCAACAACGTCATCGAACTATGAATAACACTTTCCGTAAAAATAGGATCCATCAGCACAGAAGGATATAGCTAAGAATGTTGTTAAGTAAAACTTTAATATCAATTGCACGTTAAATTTTGTATGAAAAAATTAATATTTGTAATTTAGCTAATGTCAATAATGATATTTAGTGTCACTCACTTTCTGCGTGTTTGATAATCGGTATATGCAGCGTTAAGTCAATACGTGGCATCAGAGACTTTACAGTAATATATACCTCGCAAATTTAGTTTCCTCACCAAGTTAGAGACTTATTTTCTCGTTAAAATGTTCTGTTTAATTGTGGTTTCAAAATATTAAGACTTTCCACATACAACGAGTATCTTGTCAGAGCAGAACAAATTCATTCGATGTTCTGTTTTATAGAATTATAGGAACTTTATTCGCTCTTGGTCGCAGCATGGATTCTATGATGCATATTAAAAGTAACTTTAATTATTTTTTGTTAAACGGTCAATGAACATTCATTATGCTTGTAGAATTTTGTTAATTTTCAGTGCATTTTGGGGTTTACAGTAAAGTATTTTCAACTATAAATATTATGTGGTTCAGTATACAAAGTACACGTGGGTATTAGGTTGAGACGGTATTAAGTTTAGACTTCAAGACACCTTTAAAAATAACAATCATACCAGGTCAGACTCTGGCAGGTAGTATTGGGGAGAGAAGACACTCGTTTTATTTGTAAACTATTACTGAAACATTTGACATGCAACATTATAGTTATAGAGTCCTGACTGGCGTGTAATAAGTAAACTTGTACCTATATCAATATTATTTTGGCACAGGGAATACCACAATATATTGAAAAAAAGGGGAAAACCTTTACACATGTACACGTATCTCTGACCATTGACAGTCATCTTTGGTTGCAGATTAAATGAAATGGAATGGCATGAAAATATATTTGCTTTAAGAACTTGATTGGTGTTGTCTCTCTCTGAAATCTTGGTTAGTCACAAAAGTGAGGGAAGATATGTTCCAAGGAACAAGATTTTACGTTGCAATAAAAATGTTATGCATCACACATCTCATGTCATGACGTGTCAGGGTCGCCAAAACAAGAAAACAACAACAAAATATTTTTCTGATATTTGTGCCACTTATCAATAAAAATGAAAACTAAAACAAGATCTCATCCACAGACAAAGGTATACACACGCATGATCGCATAGCCATATGTTTTAAGAAGCATTAAGTTACTTGAGAACTAAAATGAAATATCACAAGAGCGGCCATATTTCTATCTACATGTATGTTTAAGCTCTCAATAGACTGATGTTTAATGTGAAAAGTAAATGCTGTACCTGTACGAGTTGACGATGACAAATTGAAGCAGACGACAGATTTGACATATATGTTGTGTTGCCTTGGTGACACGAGCTTTCTACGTGAGGCAATCCATCAGTGAAATATCGTTCTGCTCTACTTGCTAATGAAATTTGGTATGTTTGCTTATTGCTCTATGCCGTTCATCATCAAATTTTCATTTCCTCAATTTAATGCGCCAAAATCATTCTTTTTTGTTTATAAAAGCTTTTTGACAAGCTCAATTATCACATGCATATACAGATTATTTTTTAATGAATCAATAATAATAATAATAATAATAATAATATCGGAACAGTAATTTAATTTAGATAACAGTTACTAACACCTATTCTTATAATTTCTATAAGAGGGGATGCTAGATTTTGCTTTCTTGTTTCAAATTTAAAATGAGGTATTTTCACTTTTCCCATCTATTTACAGGGTGGACTTGATGATACATCTTACATGAACAGTGACCAAAACACAGGTGTAATACGCAAAGGTGAGTAGAAACGCTTCCTATTTATAGATTTTACAACTTTTTCGTGAAATAGCCGGCTTGGTGTCAACAATAGCGATCTCCATATATGTTGGGAACTGTACTTCATATCACCTTTAGGAACGATAAGAGGTAGACACTGACAAATTAGCTTTCTTCATTCACTTGTACTGAATCATTTACAAATGGAAGAAACTGTACGTTGCCTGCATATACAGATGGTTGCTGAATACAAGAAACCGTTGCAGCAGATTTACTATATATTTATTAATTTCGATTATTTTTATCGATCCATCTACATGTCAAAGCCATAAGCCATACAAAAAAGAAATACCAATCACCCTCTCCCCCACCCTGTTTCATTGGCTTAGTAGAAAGGAATCCTAAATTTGTCAGGAAGGATAAAAAAAAGCTGACATGAATGAAAATGCGGAAGTCATTTACAAATCCAGAAGGGAACTATTCTCCCACATATAGACGATGATACCCTCGAGCTAGTGTCCCATTGTTTATACTCTGTCCTACACCATTTCAACCACTTTGACAGTGCCTGAAGATATCTTACGTTGTATTATGTAGGTGTGTAACTTGGCTTCAGGCCTGGCTCCTAAGGCTATTATCTTTCATGTAATAAGGTGAGAATTATGATGTAGCAGATGACGTATCAAAAATTCAGATATGGAGTAATTATTTATCAGCTGAATGGGGAAAATACACAACCTACTTACCTAATGGCCTACTCTTTTAAACACTACAATAGGTGCTATTATTTGATATCTTCCCTTCCCTCTCTCATACCATTCATACAAAATTTTTCATTTTGAATTAAATGGAGGAAATAACTGTATCACACATATGCTTTTCTTTCTTTCTTTCGCTCGCTTGCTTGCTTTCTTTCTTTCCCTCGCTCGCTGCCTTTTCCCAACACCTACTTGCATACCAACTAACTTTGGTAGAACAACGGGATCAACCAAAATCCAGTGGTCGCGGGTTCTGTATCCCACAGGTCAACCCTAGTGGGCTGCCTTAACGTGTCCTTGGAAAAGTTACTTAGCTTCCATTTCCTAGCCACTGAAAATAAATTAACCAGCCCACCTACATTTTCGTCCACTTACTTTCAACCCACCCACATACTTACCCACTTACCAGCCTATTACCTACCTACCTAGCTACCTACCTGAAAAAGTGTACAAATCTTCTTAGATACATTTCACATATCTGACTTCCTGGACAGATATTCAAAAACATGGAAAATTATGAAAATTGCATCATAATAAATTTGCAGTATCACAGAGATCTGATTTCCCCATCTATATTCAGTATCTTATACACAGTAAAGACAGGAGAGAAAAAAAACCCTCAGAAATTAAATAATGGTTGTCTGTACTAGAACCACGCCCATTCCTGTATTAGATGACGCGATGGGCGAGACTTTCGCGAGATGTGAGTTCTGCGTTAGGTAGGGGCAAATATGCCATCTGTCAAAGAAAACATACCTAGCATTGTCACAATGGACCCATCAAGTTGATGGATGGTCCCAATTAGGTCCCACTTTATTTTTATTCCTCTAAAACACAGCGATAAAGACACCATCTAAAGCACATTTATTGCTCAAAGACCTTTTTCTTGGTCATTGTCATAGATTTATGACCGTGTGTAGTATTTTTAAGCGGATAGTAATTCTGGGATACTGTATAGGTATAGCGTAATTTTTATGTAATGTTACGATAGAGTAGCGTGGTAATAAAATACGTTCATCATAAATTAGACAGCTGATACGCATCTGAAGATTTTATCGTAAATTACTGGCATACAACTGTCTTGTATGTATAAAAAAACAGAAGTAACATCTCAATCACAAAAAGGTATAAGAAAATGTATTTTTTAAAATACTGTTAAAACTCTCTCGAAGCGCGGCAGAAAATACTTATTTAATGGTTTTCAAAATGACAAAGCTTAATAATATAAATAATGTTTAATAATCCTTTAATAACCGTCAGTGACCCAAACTATATTCGACAAATATTGCACAATGTTTCCTACTGACATTGTCAAAAACGAAAACTAGCTTGAGAATACAGTCTTTTGACATTTCCCACAAACTTACAGCAAACGACATTAATTCAGTATCAGCTACGCATTATTTGTTTTTTTTTATATAAACTTTAGATACTATGGACAGACAGTGATTTAACCGACTTAGATCGCTACAGGTGCAAAATATAATAATAAAGAAATACATGTTTGCAAATTAAGACAAAGGAATAATACAAGCCAAGATGCGCGACGGACTGTTGGCTTGACCTCAAAATAAAAACACATTTCCAGCTTGTATCACGCCAATAGGCCCTCTTTGAATACCTCACGTGTAAAACGCTCTCTCTCTCTCTCTCTCTCTCTCTCTCTCTCTCTCTCTCTCTCTGTGTATATTCTCATACAAAAATAATTTTACAAACTTGTCCAAAAGTTGTCATTTTGTGATTTTTCTCACTTTTATACTGTCAGTGTATTTTGTACAGCATTCAATCTTATGTATTCGATTGATACACAAAACATTTATTCTTATAGCAAAAACCCAAGGAGAATTTTCAGGTATTTGCATAAACTGTTTACCAAAGTTACATGCCGAGACGTGATCGATTGCAATGTCCATGTGTGCTTTACAGAGCCCTGTTTGATTGTCGCTAATACCATTGTTCTTCGTTTGCTGGTTTAGCTCATCGTTTAGGATCATTCACCGGGAGAGAAGGGGAGAAATCAAATTAGCTCTCTACCGTTACATTACCGCCAATTTGAAGACTAATGACACAAAATGAATCGCTAAGATTCGTTGGAGATTTGGTCGTTCTGGACAGCGTGCTCATTGAGTAAATTATCAACTCCAGGGGAGAGCTTTTTAATTTAATCTTTCAAACTTCCGCTGCCTGGTTCCCATACACTGTTCTCTGTCTCCATCTCTCTGTCTCTATCTCTCTACAACAAAATGGGTTTTGTTTTCAAATCAGGCATGCAAAATAATTTTGCATGTCCCCCACATTCTACAAATAAATGGCTGGATTCATTTTGTTTTTCATTTCAGGATGTTAAAACAAATCTACCTTGTGGTACATACAAACTTATAATTCTTCCTAATATAAACCATTCATGGTAATACAAGTTTTGTGATGACTGCATGACACCCTGTCGTAGCGCTCATCTTTGTAACGTTAGAAGTGCACCGGGGGTAATCGCACATTTGTCAAGCCACACCTTTTATGTCCTACCGTTATTTGCATGGCTACCTCGTGCGAGTTGAAAGCTCTAGGGACGCTATTTGATAAAAAAAATACCTTAAATGAATGTACAAGGAAGAGCAAAAAGAATAAATAGACATGATTTAAAGCAGGCGCAGGGCAAAATATTTACAGGGATGCAGCGTCCACAGAGCAGCTGACCACATACTTTTCCCACAATAACAGTAAGTAAATATATGTAGCATGGCGTCACCTTCATGTAGTGTATATCTCGACCTTCAGAAAGTACTCAGTGAATATCAGGGTATTAAGATTTAATAAAATGATTTTTCATGAATAAAAAATAAAATAATACTTCATGTATGTTCTTTCCCCCTTCAAAACAGAATTACAGCACGTTTGTAATTTTCCAAATATCTAAATGGCATAAAGATCTTGAGTTAAAATACAACTATGACCTATGTCCGTACACAAAACTTGAATTAAAGCAAGACGGACGAATGGTGTGGCATTCTGACCAGCTGACCACATGTCGATATTCGGCATGTTTTAAATATTATGCTGATTCGCAATTTATATATGTGACATTAGAGAATCGAATAACTTTTTTTTAAATTCGTATCATTCCACTATATTTCATAAATAAACATATCGGTCTAATTAAATAACCTCTAATACAAACACTTGTTAAAAATCTGAGTTTAAGCATGTACTGAAACACTAAAATTTTGTACTTGTGATTATAGGTATAAGACCCAAGATCGAAAACGGCAAGGAATTGGTGCTTAACGGAATAGCTACCCCTACTGACGTGTTCTGTTCTGTGCCGGGACGTCTATCACTTCTCAGTTCTACGTCTAAATACAAGGTGACGGTTGCTGAGGTCCAGAGACGTCTTTCTCCTCCCGAGTGTCTGAACGCATCATTGCTTGGCGGTGTCCTACGAAGGTAAGAACATTAAATATTCTATTCTGATATCTAGGGAAAACTTGCATTTTGTTGTGTCATGTTGTGGCATTCACTCAGGAATTATGTACTGTGTGTATTACCTTGGACGGATTATTTGAATGAAATTTGTACATTGGATTCAAAAAGATAATGCTATATATTATGTCTGGCAGTCACTCACAGCAACTGGCCTAGATTTGGGTAGATGAAAAAATAGAGACAAAAATGTTGTGAGGGAATTATGTACAAGTTTTATATTACCATTAGCAAGAATATTATCCACAAATTTTATTACATTACTGTTAGCAAGAGTGTTGTGTAGAAGTTTTATTACGTTACTATTAGCAAGAGAAGACAAATTTTGGTTAACAAAAGAGAAAACGAAAATAGCGGTATCAGAGTTCGGATCGTAACTGCAAACATATTTTGAATCCTCTAAAACCTACTATTTCTTGCTCGTACTAAACAAGCTTAAATCGTGTCGTCATACTATACGAACAAATTACCTTTGACATCTTTCAAAACTGCATAAAGCAATAACAGTATTTCCATTATCGTCACAGAGGGTCACGTTCTAAATGTCTTTACGTATGCAAGTTGTTCCTAGTGGGTTTATTCAATAAAACAAATATCAAACATTTTGTCATATGATAAATAGCACTTTACATTCGTGTTTGATAAATTTTCATAAGAAACTTCTACATATGTAAAAAATCCAAAACAATAATGGTTGCAAGCCTTTGTTCTATCAAGTCCTTTAAGATTCAGTGTAAAGCTGGAAACTTTCATGTCAAGATATTTACTTCTAATTTTCAGATAAAGATTCATTAAAAGTTCAAGTGACAAGGTGCCGCCTGATTTGTTCTCTCGTTCTCCGCAGGTCGCCTTGTTAACTATTGCTTTTCCCCCACTACTTGCAAAGATTGTATCGCAAAAGTTAAATCCATTCGAAAGGTTGACATCAAAGGATAAACATACCTCTCCTGCTGGCACCTTTCAGTTTACCTGTCTAATTCAAAATGGGTACCTTTTTACTCCACATATTGTGTTTCATACTTGATAATGAGTTAGTGTATTCGAAGGTACTTGACAAATGTATAGTTATGGATCCATTAGGATTTTGGAGTGATACTAAAATTGTATCTGATTTATAAATATTTCACCACACAATTTGAAAGTGTCACTTTTCCGTACATAGGGCTAACGTGTTCTTCTCTTGGAATTTCTCGGCCAAATTTGGAAACAAATTCATGAAGTCAATAGGTCATTGAATTGTGTCTGCAACCAAACACCTAGCTTTTCATTTGGATTTTAATGAATATTCCTTAGACCCACGTTGATCCTAGCGGCCATGTTAACATTTGATAGCATTTAATTCCTTGTCAGAGCCTTTGATGGAATGACAGTGGTATAATTACAGCGACAAACACGAGCTCTTTGCAATTACGACAAGATCCGGTCGCTTTTCGCTCTACTTAGGTTGAGTTGCAAATTATCGCTATTTCTCTTTTAAATTCTGTTTCATTTTGTAAAGAAATTTGTCTATTTTAATACAAGCTATAATCGTATGGTGCTACTCGCGTTGAAATGAAAACAATCAGTGTCAAAAGACATGTCGAGAAGAGGTGGAATTGGTCATTCTGTAAACACGCCTCCCAATTTAAATCGAGATACAACAACGGACTGTGTTCTTTCGTTTTTGTTTTCAAACTATTACAATTACATTCTACGATTACATTTCTCCAGATTATTAATAGCAAATTATTTGGGAAAATGTAGTTTTGTAAGGTTACCATTTACTGCATATTTATGTGAGCAATAGTTAGTAACTTTTCGCCAAATGCAGATGAATATTGTAACAATACAATACAGTATAGAACTTCTCATTTAAATGTACCTAACGCTATTAACATTGAGATAATTTTTGTTTAGTCGAATCAAATGTTTTGTTTAGTATAACTTCTGATTCATTAAATTTCTTATATAAATACATGACAATGAACAAATAATCCATGTACGTAAATGTAGTAGGGGAATAAGGGAATTGTTTGTAAGGAAAGGGTGTGTAAGAGAATTGTGTATAAGAGAAGGGTGTGTTAGTAAGGGGGTCCCAGCTTATAAACCAATCGACCCAAACTACATTTGTTTGAACAAATATTACAGCATATGAAGTATGTGAATTTCTTTTTGAATTTATTTATTCCTTTATCATAGGTTGTGAAACTGGTGCCTAAAGAATGGTCGCTCTGTTTTTATATTATAAACATAAAGCCATATCGTGTCTGTATGTTTTTGTCTCGTTTTCCTTTCTCAACATATAACCATCAGTCCCGTATATGTGGCGGCGGTAAATCCTCGCCCCGTTGAACTCACAAATGATTACTTTTATACTGATTTTAATCGGGTTGTTTGTGTCATTTGTAAAATGCAGGTGGCACAGGGTTATGCCAACAGTGATAGTTTGTAAAACCAACAGGGGAGTGATTTGCTTCATTAAACTCCTCCACGATCAACCCGAGAATCTACCGCTGCGAATACGACATTAAGCTACCGTGATTGAGGTAGCCGAGAAGAACTCTAATGGAGCAAATTGGAGACAATATTCAAGTGCAATTTATTTCTCAGATTGCCACGACCATTTTACGATGTCTTTTCCCCTTTTACGACATCTTTGTCATTTACTCTTGACTTGACCTCTCAGATTTTCCGTCCCTGACTGTAACTATGGAAATTATAGTTGTCTTGCATCTTTAGACATGTTGAATTTTTCATCTTCAACGACGTACTCTTAACATCTGCAATCAAAGTTTTATGTGGTTATTTTATACCTGTAATTATATATTTGTAAAACAAATTATTGATATTTATATATCGCTTACATTTCCACTCTTCTACTGTGATCATACAGAAAATCATAATCAGCCTTCCATACAGACTGACAATTTTCCTTGCACAAAAAATGCAATTACCCTAAAATTTAAAATATTAATAATACTTTCTTGAACATGTTGTTTTATCATAATAATAATCTCATAAGTAGTTCTGGTACCGAGGCTGCTAAACTCACACTCAGATTCAACTCAATATTCCAGCATCAGATTGGCATTGTCAAATCACTGACCAATTAAACGTAAGAGTTTTCATCTGAGTCTGAGGTTAAGCTTGGCCAATCAGACGAAATCATTATCAGATGAATCTGATGTTACGTTTTAGAATTGTTTGTAATCCCTGTAACTTCTATCCAGGCCAACTTTGTCTTGTTAGCCACGTCTTTTTTTCCCCTGAACGATAAACGAATCTAGCTTATTTAACACAAGTATTTAATAGAATATTATATTTTTCAGGGCCAAGTCAAAAAATGGTGGACGATCTCTTCGGGAAAAATTAGAGAAAATTGGACTAAGTTTACCAGCCGGAAGAAGGAAAGCCGCTAATGTCACTCTGTTGACATCGCTGGTTGAAGGTATGTCAATTTATAACAGCTGCATGTATCGGTGATGTATGTTTGGAGCTTCGAATAAATCTTGTCTGAGTCAAAATTTGAGATCCACGGAACATACCATGTCTTTCTGTATTTTACTTATCTTCAAATTATTACTTAATACTGATCTGTCTACCTACCTACATATCAGTCTTTGTAAACACCTGAGTTGTACATGTATATATGTAACGTCCAGCACATACACTTAGCTGATGAGTCAAAACTAAGGTTATTAGTGTCAGTTGTAGTTGATGATGACACATGACCTAAGGTCTTTTAACATTCGACAACTAGGTGGCGCTCATGTTCTTACCAAACGGCAGGGCCGTAAATGATTGAGCTGCCTGTCTACATGATGTTTTCTTTCTTTTGAACGCTTTACAGTGAAATATTACGTGTACTGACCGTTTCAATTAACTCGAAACATGAGATCAGACACTCTTTCCTTTGACTAACATCGCACATTTGTAATAACATTTGTAATAAAAAAAAGCAACTGGTAATCTACATTAATTATTGTGCAGCATGATCAGTTACCCTTAGTCATTCTTTTTATACCAATCGATGGTTGTAAATAATTCTCCTTGTGTTGTTTAACATCTATGAAATCTGAAAAAATCTGAATATGATTGCATTGTTGTTTTGGGTTTGTTTGTTTTCTTGTTGCTGTTGTATTTTGTGTTTATGATTTGCTGAGTATACGCTCTTTTACATTGTCCGTGCAAATGTTCGTGTACCTTATAACAATAGTTATCGTAAAAATCGTGTCGTCATACTATTTATATCAATTACCACTGACAATAAATAATTCAACATGTTGACGACAATCTTACGTAAGATGAAAAATCATTGTTAAAAATGTTCTGAAGACAAATGTCATCCACTATTCAAAGCTTGCAGAAGTCAGAGGTCAAATTGTCATTTTTCTGCTACATGGAGGCCATTAATCAAAAACCTAGACGACGTAGATTTATTTGCTGCGAGTTGAAATGAATATGATGATTATTACCTAAAGGGTTCTTCATTTTAAATTTATTGATTTTTGGTTGGATCACAAGACGGTCCTATTGGAAATAATCGAAATAGTAAATTCCAAAAGTATCATGATTGTCAACAATGAACTTGACAATATCTACATGATTGTATTATACTCATGAACTACGACACCAACATAAGTAAAACTACTGCAAACGAGAGAGAGAGAGAGAGAGAGAGAGAGAGAGAGAGAGAGAGATTCACAATAACATAAAAAAATAAAACATTTGTGTATATGCAATAGGATCAACTGTAACATTTAAACAAGTTAAGAGAGACAGAAAGAGAGGGAGCAGTATATGTGCCATGCTCTTCACATTCTTACCCAACCCATAAATCAGTCGGATAGACTGTGTCCTTTGTACTTTAGAGACGTGTTTCCATTTTCCAGTCTGGTGTTATGTCGTGCCCGGCATTTGTACAAAAACACGGCGATAAAGGAGATATGGAATGTGATTTCCTCCCTAATGAATGTTTTTCATTTACGACCTACTGTATGAGCTGAGACCTACGTATTTATTATGCACTGTCTATATACAGCGACTCTATTTGAAATAATTACGATGCCATGGTAAATTATAGTAACTTGGTCTAAGAAATGTTGACATTCAATTTTTGACACCAGGATTTTTTTTATTATGTTTACCTTATGAATTAAAATTATATTACTTGATAAATTTAAGTGGCCGTGACACACAGTCTTGCATTCTTATTTATAATTTCTTATTAGCAATTCGAAACTGAATGTGAAGGATTAATAATGCATATATCGTATTTACTAATAATATTTTCTGTTAAACATCTAATTAACTTAAAAATGACGCCAGGTTTTAGCACCGAGTCAGGATGAGTCATCAAACGTCACGAAATAAAAAACGTATAATAGAGGATATGGTAACAAAGTCCATTTTAAAAATTGAATCGAAGGTATATCCCGAAATATATCCCGGCCTTGAAAAATTTCTTTGTGATTCTGTAGATGGTTCTTATAGACATAAAAACGAAATTGATTATATTGCATTTGAAAATGACATAGGAAAAGCACATTGGTCTTAGTGTATGCCTGAATTGTTTTGCATATCGTTTTAGTATAGATCATATGTTTTGACGACATGTTTGACGAATGCCAAGGAAAGGTTATCCCCTGTTTAACAAAATTGCCGCTATAAACTCATATACTGCTGAAAAATTCTTTCAACATCGCGCACCACTCAAGACAGGCTGTGGTACTAATTAATTAAGCGTTTGTACTTTGTAAAATTACCGAATTGGGGATCCGTATCAAAAGCGTAATCTTTTCAAGATTTTAGAAAGATAATCACAGAGCTACTTGAGAAAAATCATAACTTACATGATTTCTTTCAACTAGGCAGTATAAAAGCGGAGTAGCAGCTTTTTGAAATTCCCAACTTTCTTGATTATGGGGCTCTCTTTGAATGTATAAAACACGTTCTATTTCAAAGGAAATTTATATTCATCCAGAGCTAAGTAAAAGTATTGTGCTTAGAGTAATAGTCAACTTTGTATAGAATCTCTCTCTCTCTCTCTCTCTCTCTCTCTCTCTCTCTCTCTCTCTCTCTCTCTCTCTCTCTCTCAGATCTTTATTTGATCAACTTCATCCCTGAATTTCTACTTAATATATTTTTGCTCAAAGGTGATTTGTTTGTTTAAAAATTTATTTATGTGGTTGATGCAACGCTTTACTTCTGTCTTCGTTGATTCTATTTTCCGATTCATTTACATTTTTTCTTGTTCTTTTTTAGGCGAGTCAATAAGACTGGCCCGAGATTTTGGCTACCTCACCGAGACCGAATTTCCTGCCCGACAGTGCGCGGAATACAACTGTAGGCAATATACAGATCCCAACGACTTGTTGACCCGCAAAAACATGATTCTAGCGAGCAAGTAAGTATACAGTTAATAACAATATGAAAAACACCAAAACAGTATACAAATTTTAAAAATACATTAAAGTGAACGTCCATGAAAATTATTATTTTTTATTATATGATAGATAGTCAATAAATACGGAAAATATAGGTAAAGTTCTGGGAAAAATAATGCTTGTGCAATAAAAAAAAATTTAGTATATCTACTAAGTGCTCGGCACCGCCATATTGCATGTGAATGATATGAAAGCAGCAGATGGTATCCGAAGGGTTCGTTGCGTCACGAGGTCGCTTTGTGTACATTATTATAGTGCTGTATACACTACAGCTCAGAATCTAGTTAGAGTAATATTTTCATAACGTCAAAACTGTAACCTCACTAATGCTCGAGTCATGTTTGGTTTTAATTCAACTGAGCTTTTTTCTCCCCTTGTTTGTGTCGGGGTGGGTGAGTCAGGGAAGATTAAACTCTGTGACGATTTCAAACCTGAATGAAAGGAAATAGACGATGCTATGACCTCCGGAAGTATCACTTGAAAACTGACCATTTATCCCTTTTTCAGACCGGAAGTTAAAAGTATCGATTTCTATTTCAAATTTGGCATCAATGGCCGAGTGGTCTAAAGCGTTCACCTTTATCCACCACTACCATCTCACCTTTGTCCGCGTGGGTTCGAATCTCAGGCTCAGCCAATGGGATATGTGAGATTGCTTGCCGGTGGCTTTTGGTCTTGTCGGTGGTTCTTCCCATTTTTTTCCCGGGTTCTTCCTCCACCAGGTTTGCTGGCTTCCCTGTATAGCTAGCTTATAGGAAAATAATATATTAGGCTGTGGAGATTATATTAAATATGTCTTCTATAAGCAATGGGTAATAAATGAAATGCAGCATAGACTTTCCTTGTAATCCTTTTATGACATGGCAAAAAGCACAAGAAAAAGATTTTAATGTTCTGTGTTGAAAATAGAAAATTGCTACATCAAGGCGATTCATACAGTTTTATTTTAAACTATATTTTTCTTATCACTAAGAACAGCAAGATCAATAACGACAACAAAAATATTATTATAGACAACAACTGGCACTAATACGAGGCTACTACTGCTATTACAAGAACACAATACTATTACTACTCCTACTGGGACCCTGAGTGGCCGAGTGGTCTAAAGCGCTCACCGTTACGGATCATTGCCATCTCACCTCAATCTGCGTGGGTTCGAGTCTCAGGCTCGGCCAATGTGGGTACGTGAGAAAGCTTGTCAGTAGCTTATCGTGGGTCGGTGGTTCTTTCCGAGGTTTTCCTGGGTTCTTCCTCCACCATGTATACTGGCCGCCATGTATAGCCTATCTTATGCTGAAAAATGGCGTTAAACCCTATAACAACAACAACTACTACTTCTACTATTACTACTACTATTACTCTAATAATAATAATTTTCTTCTAATTTCAGACAACTTTTGAAGGAACTGGTAGACCTACTAAATCAGGATCGGTCACCTCTCGGGAATACACGTCCACAGATGGTACTTGAGCCCAACATCCAGAGACATTTAACCCATTTCAGCTTGATCACGCACGGATTTGGTTCACCAGCTGTCGTTGCCTCCTTGACCGCTGTTCAGAACTATCTCAGTGAAATGCTGAAACTCACAGATAAAAGCTTCGCAAACTCCTCGCAGAATTCGCAACTCTCAGGCGCTACTATGGACACTAAAAAGTCGGAAAAAGATGAAAGAGATTGAAACATGGTTTCTGATTTTCTGGATTCCAATCAATTGATTTTAACTATTGTTGTCAAATTATGGGGTTTTGTTATGTACGAAGTGGATGGTCACTTGGTCAGATAATGATGCACTCGGATTTTAACATGAATGCAACAGTGGATCTTTTAGTCGTGTTGTTATACGTTTCAATGGGATATTGCAATCCGATATGTCGGGAGGATGTGCAGATGTACAGGTTTATCAAATCGAGTCATATCCCATGTGAGATTTGTGATGAGACACAATGACGGATGTACTTGGACAACCCTAATGTAAACTACTGAGGGTCACCTATTATGTATGTATGAAGTTTAACTTTGCGCGTGTGTACGTGTGTGCGTGTGTCTCTGTGCTTTGTGTGTGAGATAAGTAATCAGAAATCCGTTTATAGAGCAGAAAAGTAAATATTTCAGACAAATCAGCTATTCACACCTTAAAAAAAAGCATTCGCTCTATCACTGTCAAAGGGATAAAGACTTGCACATTTTCCACTACCGTATGCACTCGCTTATAAGTCGAGTCAAACTGCAAACAACAAAGATCCTGATATGCCGTAGCATAATGCGCCTGCAAATTAGGGTCTATGTTATTTGTTCTACTGATTATTCTTAACAAACAGCACAGATCCAGAGCTGCCGGTACATCATGAAGCTGGACCCGTCTTATAAGCGAGTATATACGGTAAATTGTCATGTGAATGTGGAAAGACTTGCAACATATCAAATTATTTTGATTCGTATTTCTTTACTAATAAATATTTTGGTATATCAATTTTGATTTGTGTTCCTTCTCGAAATTGTGGATTTTGCTTATATGCAGACGTAGTAAATTGAAAGCATGTGCAGGACATTTTTGACAGCGGACATGCTTCAAGATATGATGATCTCTTCTGAATGAAAGATGGTGATATATAGCACCATTTAAAAACGGTATACACCGAATACTAATGTATTGACTTGCATTTGAATACTTTTGTTGAATTTGACTTTTCATCGCGGTTATTCGTAAATTTTGTAAGATACTGCATCTTTTACATTAATGAATTTGTGAATACTTGTTGTATAATTCCTAACAATATATTTATGTTACATTTTTCTTTCAAAACAAATGGGCACGTATGATTCACAGCAATCATACTGAAAGGTTAAAAAGAGCTGAATGATATTAAATTACAATAAAAATGGGAGAAAAAAACTCCATCGGCTCGAAGTCCAAAAAAGACTTCTTAATTTTAGTCTCTATGAAACTGATATGTTGATTGTATAGAATGCAAAGTGCCTTGCCAAACTAATTAATTTGTCTTGCCATTTGCACATATATCTATATAGCCTACACTACTATGACATGTGCAATCAAAGGAGATGCTAAGCCAAGCGTTGTCTTGGTAACAGCACATGTGGCATTTCATTTCATTATTTTTATTGTATAGTATACATGTTAAATTACGTAATATTTTGCAAATCTTTTATGTCCAGCTGTCTCGTAATTTTTTGTTTACGGAAATGATCTCCTCAGACGAAAAGACGAAAGTTGAAAAAAAAATGTTTCACATTTCAAAGAATTTTTATTGGATGTATTTAAGGTAATTAAATCAATATAAATTTGCAAGATATTATCTAAATTAAGTCGGAAAAATATTTTCACTTGCCATTTGCTAATATTTGCTATAGATCGGGTTTTTCATGATAAATTTATTTTTGCACAAGTTCGTGAGACGGCGTTCTTGTTAAACTCAAAATGTAAGACTACTGTAATTGTTGGACAAGTCCATTTGAATGTAATATGCATCATGTTAGTTGCGATAGACATTCATACGTTTGTCGAAATCGGTTATTAGTGTGATGCAAATAGGTACCCGCAAGAGCTTTCCAATGATTTTTACTTTTGCCCTTTCAGAATAATTTTGTATGTGGTATTTCATTCTTGGTTAGAACGGGTCAGTATGTTTTCTGTGTTTGCTAAAACATCATTTGTGTTGATTCAAAGCTCTGGTATCGGATATTAATCTGGTGTCAAGTAACTCTAGTCGATAAATGTTCTTTTTGTATGTTTTCAAATTTTCTGACAACTATGTCAGAGTCGAATTTGTACATGACATTAATTTTCTTCTGAAAAGTATTTATTAAATTGATTAAACTGAGTCAAAAGAAGTTATTTGTATTCTTCATTTATCCAATGATTTCATCTTTGCCTTTAACTGTTACTTTTTCATTTACGTTTATTTACTTTCATCTTGTAAAAGTACATGCACGAATACTATGTTTGCTCGATTATGGTACACGGCCAGTTGCGAATAGCATAGACCCATATCTGTTGCATATAGCACAGACACAGGTCTGCTGTCACATAATGCGAATAGCACAAACCCAGGTCTGTGGTCACATAATGCGAATAGCATACACCCACGTCTGTTGTCACATAATGCGAATAGCTCAGACCCAGGTCTGCTGTCACATATTGCGAAACCACAGACCCACGTCTGCTGTCACATAATACGCCGACTTTGGTCTGGAAATCACTCTTGAGCTTGAGATTTGGATAACTTACAACGTTTAACTCAAATTCAAGCCCATTGTTTTACACAATTTTAACCATGTGGCTTTTCAGAATTAGCGTATTTTGTGACGGGTTGACACAGTCTCAAACAATTTAGGATCTCCAGACCAGAACTGCAGTCCAATAATGATCGGAATCATGGCTGCTCGTAAATGGATGCATGGTCTACATACAAAGGCAAATCGATAAAAGAAAATTGACCAGCAAATAATCTCGAGCAAAGTCTCTCCCACTATCCAAGACGCGATTGTATGTCAGTTCACTTTAGCGTTCTTTAATTGTTTTCTCAAACATCATCATAGATATTGCAATTTATTTGATTTTGATATACTACAATAATTGAAAACAAAAATGTATTTCTAGCTTACAAATCACAATGTCGTGGCGCATTGATGTCCTGTTCTAACCTACACGGCCTCAAAAAAGCAATATTTGCAAATGTCTTGATTTCAACATTCAAAATTAATCCTTAGAGTTGTCAGACTTATCAGTTAATATATCAATCGATTTATCGATCGATCGTGTAATTTCATCAAAGATAGCGTGTTCTTAATAAATAATACGAATTAATCAAATATTACGCGATGGTAACTTTACAAATATGCTGTGAAATTATTTAAAATTTCATTTTTTTATTGAAAGAGATTGTTAGATTATTTAATGCAAACAATTAATAAACAGCTTTGATACAACCAAAGTACATTTGAAAGTTGGATTCATGACGAATATGTTTTTTCACGAGTCGTGTCCTCGTGCTGGAATAGAGGATGAGATGATTCATTTTCATGAATGCATAAGCCGTATCTAACAGTATCACGGTCACC